>CM077176.1:1471286-1496286 GCA_039654105.1 Coreius guichenoti
TCAGATACTTCAGTTTTAAGTGCATGAGTGACTATTAAATAATTGTCCGCGCTGGCTGATTCTCTCTTTAAGGAACCAACTTTATAACTGATTTCCTGCAGACAGTGCAAGTTTTTCTTATTGACTAAAGCCTTTGCCAGTATTGAACAATGCCAGATTGGTTTTTGCAGATGTGAGAAGAATCAGAGTCACAGGGACCAGTTAGCCAAGCGTAACAATGGATTGATTCCTGAAAAGAACTCTAGCTGCAGATTTATGTATACGTTTATACGTTTTTTTTAGTGCTTAATTGGATTCAAAATGCAAAATAACCTCACAAGATCACCAAAATGCTAATATGACGAGGTCATGTGACAAAAACAGCATATTACAGTTTGAAATGGTTATAATACTTTGTTTCACATAATATTTATTGAATATGCACTATTCCATTCTGAACATCGTCTCTGTCTCGTCATGAAAGTCAACCGGACTTATGGCTGTTCGCTGTTAAAAATTCTTCACCTCATTTCATCCCTTGATTGCTTTGAAATTTCCCGAGGTCCAATTCAAGACAAATTTGATATTCATCTTTGGCGTAATTTTATTCAACAATCTCACCAGTGGAACCATCTGCATTTTTATTAGTGAGAAAGTTGAACTTTGAATATTGCAGACCATGTGTGTCTGATATCAGTTCTCAAGCTATAGCAAGACCCAGAGGACACGAAGTTATTCGGTGTTGAAACACGCTCTTTTTTTAAGACTGTAGATTGAACTCTTAAGGCCTGAAACATGCTCTATCCAAGTATTTCGTGCTTTGGTTGAGATGCAGAATATGTCTAACTACAATTCATAAGGATAAATCCATTCTCAGTGGTATAGCAGACATTAGCACATTAGATATCGAGAATACTCAGTTGTTAACGCCTCAGTAATGCAAGGCTGCATATTAAAGGCCTATGCCCTTTTTTTAAACTCTTGATGGTGTTTTTGCAGGTTTGCAATGTTGATTATTTCCCCATATTCTCCACTGTTGCAGCTCCTCTCTTCCCAGTCTGTCAGTAACGCTCTGTTTAGTTCCTGTCTCTATGAAGCCCCTCCTTCTGAAAAGCACACTGTGCTCTGATTGGTCGGCTGGAGCAGTGTGTTGTGATTGGTGTTTGGGAAATGCCCCACCCCTTACCATAACCGCCAGTTTAAACACACTACTAACTAACTCAACCAGGCCCCGCCCCTTTATTCTGCGTATGAATTATTTAAATGAGGAATATTGTGACGTGTTTGTTCCCGGAAGAAAACTCAAGACTACAATGGAGGCGTTTCAGGAGTTCAGAAACACTGACACTGATATAGAGAAGAACTGGAGCTTTTTCATGCTCAAACAGCAACAGTACACACTAAAGAAAGATGGGAAAAGCATCACACTAGAACCGCCATCACGGGGTAAAATTAACCCATGGCTGTTTTTCAAATGTACATTTTCAATAACTTACCCAAGTCTCCCAGTCATTGACTTTTACTAAAATTGTGTTATTTACAATCCCCTGTTGTTAAAAATAGTTTAGATAAAACCAGATTAAAAAACGGGGCATTTATAGCTATAAGCGCCAGCGGGTCAAATTTACCCCTATATAATTCCTTTATTTTCACGCTGTGTTTGAGCAACGTGTCGGCTTACACGATCATATGAAGATGCTATAGCCTACTCATTAATGTTCAAACTTTGGATTAATTATTCATTTTTGTTTATTGTGTATTGTTTGCTACTGTGTTGCTATTTATTAAAGTCTGCCCGTTTCCTGAAAACTCATTTTTATGATTACCCCAAGTTTATTGGTGTTGTTTTCTTATTCAGATTATAAATGATATAACTAAACAAATGAATAATTAATAATTAATTAGGTGAAACTGTGCGCTTGAAGTCGTTATGCAGTGCGGGGAATTATTATTGCTCTTTATTGTCTATTTAGGGTATTTTAGTAATTTAAATAACATGGGTTATCTTAATATGTTATTAATGACATTTTATTATAATATTACACCACCCAAATATGTACTTCCTTCTAATTCTCGCTGTCTCTGAGGGCTGGTTTAGCCTATATTCACCAAAAAGTGATTAGTGTAACCTGCATAAACAGCATAAAACAACAGGACAAAAACATAGACTAAAAATAATCATGACTCTATACATTACTTTGTGAACACAGTGGCATAATACGTTTTTTAGCCTATCAAAACAGTAATCATGTGCGTGGGTAAATTGTACCGGCTGGTGGTTTAGGTATACAGCGAGCCCTGGCGGTTCTAGTGTCAAGTAATTGTGTGTTTATATTAATTTAGTTTTTAATGCAAGTTCTTGATGTTATTGTGAACGATTCATTAGTTATTCCAAAGAAAATAATTTAATAATACTTTATAATACTCTATCCATATAACAACTTTCTCCACTTTTATGGGATTTCATGTTGACTTGCAAAACATTCACATTGCTGTCTGTTTCTGTGTTATTTTAATATTATTCATATACTATTATAGTATTTATTAATGTTTTTTAATTATTAGCTTTTATTTTTATATTTCAGCTTTAAGATATAAGATAGAGATAAGATATTTTAGACATTTGTTTTTAATGACCTTACAAGTTCGATTAAACCATCAAAATATGTGGAATATATTTTTTTTATATTTTATATATATTTTTTTAATATTTTAAATATGAGGGAAGAACAAAATACTAAACTTGGTTAAAGTATTTATCTGACTAAATTATTTGGCAAACTACAGCTAGGGGTTTTATTTTACTATGCAAAAAAATGCATAGAAAAACAAAAATCATACGTTGACTGCAACATATACACATTATTGCATGTGTTCATAATTTCTTGCCAAAAATGATGTCGCACAATTTGTCATGTTTCATTGCGTTATCACAAATAAAACAATCAACTCCAAGCACAACTACACAATATGTTTACAAAATCTGTAACACATTTTTAATAATATTTAAATAAAAGGGTGAAGATGTCAATTTTCCTATAAGCCGGACACTTTTGGCCACTACAGTATTTCAAATACTGAAACTGTTTTTAATAGATATAGGCTGAATCCGAAATCACCCCCTATACCCATAAATAGGGCATTATTTTAGGGGACAGCCATTTGTAGTGGTGTCCGAAACCATAGTGGACGTTATCGAGTGCACTCATTCAATCCCACACAACGGCTGTCCGAATTCATGCACTCGTTTTCATTCACTCCTTGAAGTGAACTATATTAGTGGACTAACGTAGGGAATAGTGAATGAGGGTTTAGGGGGCGATTTCGGATTCAGCCCTAGTTTTAGTTAAAGGTGCTGTAGTTTATGTAAGAATGACATCTAGTGGTTGAAATGGGTACTGCAGTCCAAATTCAAAATATAGTTTGCCCCGCCCCCTCCTCCTCAGACTCGACGCTCACGCGGGTTGCCATTTTGAGGACGCGCAACAGGAACGAGCGCAATTGACAATGGAAGGCGTGGTGTCGAAATACTATTGGGTAAACTGGCAACGCGTTATCGCACAGACCAAAACAAAAACAGACATTCCGACACGGAACGCACATTTCAAAGTAGAATAACTGGCATTGTTTTTCAGAGAAACGAGTATGTGAACTCAGCATATTTCCTAAATAAACATATTAACTAAACATATGCAAACATATTATGGTATTTTTATGCTTTAGTAGGGGAGAGCAGAGGCGAAAGTACCATTTTTCATAAAAACGTCATTTTAAAAGATAATGTTTTAGACAGAGATATAGGAATTTTTGCTGTGGTCAATAACAAGTGTGGTCTATCAATACCATGTTGTATTTTGTACAAATGTAGAACGACTAGGCCTACTACAGTATAATTTTACTTTGAACATAAGTTGCACATTACAGATTTGCGCAAAACTTTTGCGATATTTTCTAAATGTCGATAAAAAACTGACAGCGTTTCCATTAACCCATGTTATGCGACTAAAACTTTTTTTTTTTTTCTCGCGATAAGTCATTCCAAAAATCACGGTGATGGATGTTGGTAGGTTTATGTATATCGCAGTCACCACACTAGCCATTATTTTTAATGGAAGGAGACGTAGGCGTGTTATCCAAGCATTAATGGCAAGGAAAGCCCCTTACACTTGGGAGCGGCCACGCTTCTGGGTGTTTCTCCCTCATATCTG
Organism: Coreius guichenoti; assembly: GCA_039654105.1. Classification (NCBI taxonomy): domain Eukaryota; kingdom Metazoa; phylum Chordata; class Actinopteri; order Cypriniformes; family Gobionidae; genus Coreius; species Coreius guichenoti. The sequence continues at coordinate 1,475,474 of CM077176.1, forward strand.
CTTCAAGGTCTTAATGATAATTTGTGGCATTTCTTTGTTGTTTAGAATCCAGTACTCACGTAATTATTTTGTCTTTTATGAGTTTAATAAAGAACTCTGTCTAATGTCCAAACATAGCACGTCTTCTGTAAAGAATTATCGACTTTTATCTACGCCAGGTGACGCAGTTTTGCGAAAATATCCTTTTTCGAATTGCCTGAAAAACCACCTCATGCGAGCGTAAAAACTTTTTTGCGATATATGGGAGTTTTTGCGAAATTGACGCGTTTCTTTCAATTCACAATTTGCGCAATTTGAAGGGTAATGGAAACGCGGCTAACCCCGTCAGTTGGGACGAAAGTAACACAACAATACAAGCTAGATTTTTTGTGTTACTCTTGTTTTTATTAAATATACCTGACTATGACCTTGTTAATATGTAACTGCAAATATATTTTGTCCTTTGCAAAAAAATTATTAAATTACATTTTCATTTTAAATTTCAGTTTCATTAAATGTTTCAAATGTATCCCGACAGTACAAACTTGAATTGTTTAGAAAACATTTTTATTGGCAATGTCAATCCATTTTATAAAACATTTTTTTCAACAGTATGAACAATATGAAAATTAAATTAAATGAGCATAATATGCATAATATATGTGACCCTGGAGCACAAAACCAGTCATGCGTCTCACGGGTATATTTGTGGCAATAGCCAACAATACATTGTATGGGTCAAAATTATCCATTTTTCTTTTATGCCAAAAATCATTAGGATATTAAGATCATGTTCCATGAAGATATTTTGTACATTTCCTACCGTAAATATATAAAAAAATGTATTATTAGTAGTAATATGCATTGCTAAGGACTTCATTTGGACAACTTTAAAGGAGATTTTCTCAATATTTAGATTTATTTGCACCCTCAGATTCCAGATTTTCAAATAGTCGTATCTCGGCCAAATATTGTCCTAACAAACCACACATCAATGGAGAGCTTATTTATTCAGATGATGTATAAATCTCAATTTCAAAAAATTGACCCTTATGACTGGTTTTGTGGTCCAGGGTCACATACAGTGGGGAGAACAAGTATTTGATACACTGCCGATTTTGCAGGTTTGCCCACTTACAAAGCATGTAGAAGTCTGTAATTTTTATCATAGGTACACTTCAACTGTGAGAGACGGAATCTAAAACAAAAATCCAGAAAATCACATTGTATGATTTTTAAATAATTAATTTGCATTTTATTGCATGACATAAGTATTTGATCACCTACCAACCAGTAAGAATTCCGGCTCTCACAGACCTGTTAGTTTTTCTTTAAGAAGCCCTCCTGTTCTCCACTCATTACCTGTATTAACTGCACCTGTTTGAACTCGTTACCTGTATAAAAGACACCTGTCCACACACTCAATCAAACAGACTCCAACCTCTCCACAATGGCCAAGACCAGAGAGCTGTGTAAGGACATCAGGGATAAAATTGTAGACCTGCACAAGGCTGGGATGGGATACAGGACAATAGGCAAGCAGCTTGGTGAGAAGGCAACAACTGTTGGCGCAATTATTAGAAAATGGAAGAAGTTCAAGATGACAGTCAATCTCCCTCGGTCTGGGGCACCATGCAAGATCTCACCTCGTGGGGCATCAATGATCATGAGGAAGGTGAGGGATCAGCCCAGAACTACAAGGCAGGACCTGGTCAATGACCTGAAGAGAGATGGGACCACAGTCTCAAAGAAAACCATTAGTAACACACTACGCCGTCATTGGTTTAAAATCCTGCAGCACACGCAAGGTCCCCCTGCTCAAGCCAGCGCATGTCCAGGCCCGTCTGAAGTTTGCCAATGACCATCTGGATGATCCAGAGGAGGAATGGGAGAAGGTCATGTGGTCTGATGAGACAAAAATAAAAAAAGGGGACAGGACGACTGCACCGTATTGAGGGGAGGATGGATGGGCCATGTATCACGAGATCTTGGCCAACAACCTCCTTCCCTCAGTGAGAGCATTGAAGTCTTCCAGCATGACAACGACCCGAAACACACAGCCAGGGCAACTAAGGAGTGGCTCCGTAAGAAGCATCTCAAGGTCCTGGAGTGGCCTAGCCAGTCTCCAGACCTGAACCCAATAGAAAATCTTTGGAGGGAGCTGAAAGTCCGTATTGGCCAGCGACAGCCCCGAAACCTGAAGGATCTGGAGAAGGTCTGTATGGAGGAGTGGGCCAAAATCCCTGCTGCAGTGTGTGCAAACCTGGTCAAGAACTACAGGAAACGTATGATCTCTGTAATTGCAAACAAAGGTTTCTGTGCCAAATATTAAGTTCTGCTTTTCTGATGTATCAAATACTTATGTCATGCAATAAAATGCAAATTAATTACTTAAAAATCATACAATGTGATTTTCTGGATTTTTGTTTTAGATTCCGTCTCTCACAGTTGAAGAGTACCTATGATAAAAATTACAGACTTCTACATGCTTTCTAAGTGGGCAAACCTGCAAAATCGGCAGTGTATCAAATACTTGTTCTCCCCACTGTATATACAAGTGTTACTTTCGTCCTGACATTTAAACACGATTTACTTTTATACTGAAAAACTCTGACAAGACAAACCTTCAGGGTGTGTTACAGCACTAAATAACCTGTAGATTGATCATTACTGTGACACATGAAACAAGAAACACAACTTGTAATTAGAAAAAAAAGTACTGCTTCAGTAATTTACTTGCTGTACTCGAAAACTGCGTTCCGGACCTAACTGCGGGAAACGATGACGAACTCACGTGATATTTGACAGCTCCGTCAAGGGTTGCGTGCTGAACGTGTTGTCATAGCTTGGAATGCAAATGTAGTCAGGGCTCTGAGAAAATTGCTTTGTTACATTCGTCCCGCGTTACTTTCGCCCTGGTTTTCCCCTACAGTCAAAAACTTACATACAGCACCTTTAAAAATAACAGCAACACAGTGACTGGCTTAATTGTTATGAGGATTGCAAGCAGCAGGTTATCATAATAAAGTTGCAATCTACATCCATAAACAAAGGTAATATAGGCCTACTTTGTACTCTCAAAATGATATTTATAAAGAAGTTTGCCTTACAAACAAGGCCTAGCATAAACCACAGGGCGCTGCTTTAATTCAGTACGTTACTGGCTACGACAAATTAGTTAGGAGGGTTTTTCATAAACTGTAATCAATGCAATAAAACAAATCCAGGGCTCTATTGATCATGGACAGGGGAAAATGCCCCCCCTCCTGTATCAGAGCTACTCGATCACCAAAAGGTGTTTTATTGTAAATGATTGTATCAGCTAACCCTACCACTAGATTCATCATTGTAATGAAAAACAGCAGCGGCGGCTAGATTATATGAAGGGTGAATTCCTCATTCAGAGCGGTCGGGGAAGCATCACTAATGAACCTGGCTCGAGCGGCCACCGAGGAAGATGATGTTCAAGGCATTGTTTGCGGGACACTCAGGTGTGTTCTGTTCTGTCAATGAAAAGCAGCGGAGCCGAACGCATTGAGCGTGGCCTGGCACTGCAAGCTTATAAATATGAATACTTTTCACTTCCTGGCTTGCCCGGCATGTATCGGGAAGATTTATTACCTATTTAAGGGCCCTTATTTCCACAGCTCTCTGCTCGCAGGAATGCTGATTAGAAGCTGCATTACTCTTACAGAAGCGACTCAGGTGACAGCGGAGCCAGACCTCGTGCGCTCAGAGCCGCGTGTTGCTCGCTGATGACACCCCGCCGCCACCTTATTGAGATGTAAATGTGTGCTGCGTCACTAATGCATGAACATTTGCACAAAACTCTAAATAGCTTATTATGCATGCGCTTTTCTGCGTTGCTGGTTGTTCCACCTGGAACCTTGGCTACAGGTTTCCCATCCATCAGTGGCATTGGCATTAGTATACACCCCCTGAGCGACTCCATTAAAATGCATGTTTTTTTTTTCCCCACACGCGGGCTTTCCAGCATTTTTTAGGTATAGAAGATTAAACGTTGCATGCATAACATCATATCATATTTTGAGTGTCAGTGGATATTTGTGCGACAGACATGAATGAGGGTTGTCAGGTCTGCATAACAAAACCATTTTAAAAACTGAATTTTGAAATCATTTTAGTAAACTAAACTTCATTTACCATGTTCATCCATTTGTCCTATGTATCTGAATTGACAAAATTAAAAAAAGCCCATGCAAGAAAAGAAACAAAATATAATATATAAGTAAAGTTTGAGGACAAACTGTGATATTGGCTTGAAAAAGCCTTTGAAAAGCTTGATTTTACTCAAAGAAGTCAATAAAATGTTTGGAAACATGTTCTAACGCATTGTTAGCAACTTATAGCAACTTGTTAAAACATGCTAACAATGCGTTAGAACATGTTTCCAAACATTTTTTACTGTTTTTACTAAAACATGTTTTAATATGATTTAGCATGGTGATAGCATGTTTTAGCATGTAGCTAGCATGATCCTAGCATTTTTTATCATTTTGCTACCATGATGTTAGAATGTTTTTGGACGTTGTTAGCATGTTTTAACAAGTTGCTATAAGTTGCTAACATGTTTTAATATGATTTAGCATGATGATAGCATGTTTTAGCATGTAGCTAGCACGGTCCTAGCATTTTTTATCATGTTGCTACCATGATGTTAGAATGTTTTTGGACATTGTTAGCATGTTTTATCATGTTGTTAGCATGTACAGTATTAGCACATTGCTAGCTTGATCCTAGCATGTTTTAGTATATTGCTAACAAGTTTTAGCCTGTTTATGGCACGTTTTAACATGTTGCTAGCATGATCCTAGCATGTTTTAGGACATTGATAACATGTTTTATCATGTTGCTAGCATGTACAGTATTAGCAAATTGCTAGCATGATCCTAGCATGTTTTAGTATATTGCTAGCGAGTTTTAACCTGTTTATGGCATTTTTTAACATTTTGCTAACATGATCCTAGCATGTTTTAGGACATTGCTAGCATGATTTATCATGCTGCTAGCATGATGTTAGCATGTTTAAGGACATTGCTACCATGTTTTAGCTTGTGGCTAACATGAATTAGCATGTTGCTAGCATGTTTTAGCACATTGCTGACATGAATTAGCGTGCTGCGGGTATATTTTTTAACACATTGCTAACATGAAATAACATGTTGGTTACATGTTTTAGCATTTTGCAAGGATGATTCAGTACGGTGCTAACATGATCCTAGCATGAATTGGCATTTGCTAGTATGTTTTAGCACATTGTTAACATGTTCAATAAGTATGTTAGCATGTTTACATACAGTTTAATACATTGCCAGCATGTTTTAAGACATTGTTAACGTTTTATCATGTTGCTAGCATGATATTAACACTTTTTTAACATGTTAACATGTTTTAGCACATTGCTAGCAGTGTTAAATTCGTTGACGAATAATTTTCGTCATAATTTTCATCAACAACCTTTTTTCACTGACGAAAACGAGACGATAACTAAATAAAAAAGCAGTTTTGGATGACAAAAACTATGACGTAAATTTACTGTCACTACTGTCATTTTCGTCAACTAATAAAAACGAGGAAACTGTTAGGGAGGGACGATTAGGGAAGAGATCCCGTCAGAACTGATGTCCTGTGTAACAGATGCGCACATTTGAATTGTAACGTGCGGATCTAACGGCGGGAAAACACGGAGCTGTTGAGCTTCTACAGGCTCACGCGACAGCGCTTCAGAGCGGCTTAATCAATGAATAACACACATTTATGACAGGCAATGTTTATGAACTAATGCTGAGGAATAATGACAATGTTTACTTGACGATGTTTATATAGTAATATGTTTTAGACGGTTGTAACAATGTATATTTTATCTGCAATAGTAAGGCGCAAATATTTCAAAATAAGAGTCAATGTGTATTTCGAGCTTATGATTAAAAGTCACACATTATTTATACGTTTTTGGTCACACGATAAACTTTATTTAATTTCATTCCCATTTATAGTCATAGGAAAGACTAAGAACAGTATTTGACATATTATTCAATAAAGTATCAGGGTTATAATAGTTCACTAAAACCATTAAAAAATATTCATTACTTGAAATAACATAAATGTTAACTGAAATAAAAAAAAATAAAAAAAACTTAGCTTAACCTGATATACTAACTAAAACAGAAATACAACATTATAAAAACTATATAGATGTTTTTAAAAAACAAACAATAAAAAGTGAATTGAGCTCTCTTTCGTGTATTTTTGCGCTTGAACGGTCAAAAACTTGTCAGTTTGTCATGTCAAATGTCAGTTTTGACATGTATTCAAGTAACAGTCGGTTATGTAATGCTTAAATGCTTAATTAATGCATTACAATTGAACTAAACTCATTAGATTTTAGTCGATTAAAACTAGACTAAAACTAAAACTAAAACAATTCAGGTGAATAAAATATGACTAAAACTAAATGGCATTTTAGTAAATCAAAATTAACACTGATTGCTAGCATAAATTAGCATTTTGCTAGCCTGTTATTAGCACACATTAGCATGTTGCTAACATGATCCTGGCGTAAATTAGCATGTTGCAAGCATGTTTTATCACGTTGTGTACAAGAATAAGCATGTTGGTAGCATGTTTTAACACATTGCTAGCATGTTTTAACATGTTGCTAGCATGAATTAGCATGTTGCTATGATTAGCATGTTGCTAGCACTAATTCATGCTTGCCTTACAGCCTGAATGGACGGATGAGTCTGTGTTTATATGGGCAGCTTTCCCTCCATGTCCTTTAGTAACACTGTGCAAAAGCGGCACGGTGGTGAGCTTTAGCCATAGCGTGGTATTCTCATCAGTAACCAGAGACTCATTCCAGACGCTGTTGGACAATGTGTTGAATCCTGTCTGTTTCAGTATTCCGGCTGCCTCCAGGGTCCGGCCGGACCCCCGGGAAGGGATGGGAATCCGGGAGTGAACGGAATCCCAGGCACTCCGGGCGTTCCGGGCCGGGACGGTGCGAGAGGGCAGAAGGGTGAGTGTGTGACGGAGAGGTTTGAAGAGCCCTGGAAGCCCAACTACAAGCAGTGCGCCTGGAACGCTCTCAACTACGGCATTGACCTGGGCAAAATCACAGTAAGACGTGACCAATCACACCATCCCAGCATTCATCTGCACAAGAGCACACATGCTTCATTACTGGAATCAGCTTTTATTTTAATATTTTCCGTTTTCAATTTAACTTTAGTTTTAGTCATTTTGCTATGTGCTTTTGTTTTATTTTTTTATATAATTAATTTTTATTTAAATTTTAGTTTTACTACTTCAACTCAGACTTATTATAGTTAACTAAAACTACAAACAAACGTTTTTTTAAATAAACTGAACTGAAATAAATTAAAATATAACAAACCTTCATCTAGTTGACAAAGAAACATTTCTAAAAACTAAAACTGAAATAAAAATGAACAAAGAAATATATAGACATTTAAAAAAAAAAAAAACATGAAAAAATGGCAAAACCCCTTCACATTTACTAAAACTTTAACTAAAATTAAAATGAAAACAGAAAATATAAAAATGCAAACTAATTCAAAAGTTTAGTTACGTTTTTAAGTAGTTAAGTGTTTTACCTTTTTTTTTTTACATTTCTAAGTTTTAGTTTTTCATGTAATATTTATATTTTATTTTATTTTATTTCAGCTTTATTTCAATTATTTTAATATATAGTTTATAGTATATAGTTTGGTTATATATAGTTTTACACTGGTACTTTTTTGTAAATAATACATGGTTTTATACATGTTCTTGTGCATGTTCTTTAAATAAAATTACCTTGGTAATACCATGTTTTTTTTGCTATTTGCTATTTTTTGCTATTTAAAATTGCTATTTTTCAAGCTTGGAAAGTCTTAAAAAAATAATACAATCTTAAGAAGTCATGTAGAATCTCAAAATTGAAAGATTTGCTCAGTTCTAGAATATTTTACATGCTCTTTGTGAGTGCAATTTCTATAAAGTGATTTTAGTAATATAATATGGAAAAGTCCTAGAAAGGTGTGGTAATCACTCAGGGTTATACTTTATTTTAAGCTGTCCGTGTTACAGTGTAATTATATATTTAAAGGTGCAGTGTGTAGAATTTATGAGGATCTATTGACAGAAATGCAATATAATATACATGACTATGTTTTCAGTGGTGTGTAAAGACCTTACATAATGAGCCGTTATGTTTTTATTACCGTAGAATGAGCCATTTCCATCTACACACACGATACAGTGAAGTCTCCATTTTGCGCCGCCATGTTTCTACAGTAGCCCTAAACGGACAAACTTCTCTACAGAGCGCTAGCTACTCTCTGCTGTCTCAGACGACGACATCTTTGTCCTGTGTCGGCCACCGTAGCTTCTCTATGTGCTTCGAAAGGGAGGGGTGAGCGGTGGACGGTTGCAATTTACAACCTCACCGCTTGATGCCGCTAAAATTTACACACTGCACCTTTAAGTACTGAGTAATATTAATTAACTACATGTACTTACTGTAGGATTAGGGCTAGGTTTAGGGTTAGTTGCATGTAATTATGCATAATTTGTAGTTATTACTATAGTAACTACATGTAACGTGTATCAAGGACAGTGTAAAGTAAATAGTTTCTATCATTCAGTACAGTGACAGTACTATAGTAGTAACCGCAGTATATTGTTTTTCATCCGTCCTCAGGAGTGCACGTTCACTAAGCATCGAGCGGACAGCGCTCTCCGGGTTCTGTTCAGTGGCTCGCTCAGGCTCAAGTGTAAGACGGCTTGTTGCCAGCGCTGGTACTTCACCTTCAACGGGGCCGAGTGCGTCGCTCCACTGCCTGTGGAGTCCATCATTTACCTGGATCAGGGAAGCCCAGAGTTCAACTCCACCATCAACATACACAGAACCACATCAGGTGAGAAACAGTGACCTCTGAACTGCTGTAAAGGACCGTTCACACCACGGACGATGACTGTAACGATCTAAAAATCCCACAGCACAACTATAACGATAAAGTTCAAAAATCCCACAGCACAACTATAACGATATCGGCAGAGAGAAATTATGTTGGAATCACTTTCAGAATGATTTTTTCAAGCTGTTGAACGATAAAAACAATGACAGCCAATCAGAATCCATCCAGAGCTCAAGCATTTAAAGCGACAGACGACAAAACTGCAGCACACGCTTAGAATAAACACAACAATATTGTCTGCTGGAGTGTAACAGTTATCTTTATAGTCATCGTTATAGTCATCGATATAGTCATCGTTATCATTATAGTCATCGTTATAGTTATCGTTATAGCTATCATTATCGTTATTGTTATAGTTATCATTACCGTTATTGTTGTAGTTATCGTTATAGTCAGCTGGTGTGGGCGCTAACATAGTTTTAGTTATAGTTATAGTCATCGTTATAGTTGTTGTTATAATTATCATTATCGTTATTGTTATAGTTATCGTTATAGTCAGTTGGTGTGGACGCTAACATAGTTATCGTTATAGTAATTGTTATAGTTATCATTATCGTTATAGTTATCGTTATAGTCAGCTGGTGTGGATGCTAACATAGTTTTCGTTATAGTTATAGTCATCGTTATAGTGGTTGTTATAGTTATTGTTATAGTTATCTTTATAGTTATCATTATCATTACCGTTATTGTTACAGTTATTGTTATAGTTATCATTACCGTTATTGTTGTAGTTATCGTTATAGTCAGCTGGTGTGGGTGCTAACATAGTTTTGGTTATAGTTATAGTCATCGTTATTGTTGTTATAGTTATCATTATCGTTATTGTTATAGTTATCGTTATAGTCAGTTGGTGTGGACGCTAACATAGTTATCATTATTGTTATTGTTATAGTTATCGTTATAGTTGTTGTTATAGTTATCATTATCGTTATTGTTATAGTTATCGTTATAGTCAGCTGGTGTGGATGCTAACATAGTTTACGTTATAGTTATAGTCATCGTTATAGTTGTTGTTATAGTTATCATTATCGTTATTGTTATAGTTATAGTTATCGTTATAGTCAGTTGGTGTGGACGCTAACATAGTTATCGTTATCATTATAGTCATCGCTATAGTTATCATTATAGTTATTGTTATCGTTATAGTCATCATTATAGTTATTGTTATAGTTATCGTTGTAATCATCTTTATAGTTATAGTCATCATTATAGTTATTGTTATAGTTATCGTTGTAATCATCTTTATAGTTATAGTCATCATTATAGTTATCGTTATAGTTATCGTTATAGTTATAGTCATTTTTATAGTTATTGTTATAGTCTTTGTTATAGTTATCGTTTTTATTAGTTATAGTCTTTGTTATAGTTATAGTTATTGTTATAGTCATCTTTATAGTTATTGTTATAGTTATCGGTATAGTTATCATTATTGTTATAATTATAGTCATAATAAATATTGTCGACTATATAGTTATAGTCTTTGTTATAGTCATCGTTATAGTTATCATAGTCATCGTTATTGTTAGAGTTATCGCTATAGTCTTTGTTATAGTCATCTTTTATAGTTATCGCTATAGTCATCGTTATATTTATAGTTATAGTCTTTGTTATAGTCATCGTTATAGTTATCGGTATAGTTATCATTATAGTCATCGTTATCGTTATATTTATAGTTATCGGTATAGTTATTGTTATATTTATAGTTATTGTTATAGTTATCGTTATAGTCTTTGTTATAGTTATCATTATTGTTACTGTTATAGTTATTGTTATAGTTATCATTATCGTTATTGTTATAGTTATTGTTATAACAATTTGTTGTTATATTTATCATTATCGGTAACATCGTTATAGTTATCGTTATTGTTATAGTTATGGTTATAGTCTTTGTTATAGTCATCGTTATAGTTATCATCATCGTTATTGTTATAGTCATCGTTACAGTTATCGTCATTTTTATAGTTAGTCATTATAGTTATTGTTATCGTTATAGTCATCTTTATAGTTATAGTAAAGGTACTTAAATTTTTATAGTATAACTAGGTTTATTACTAGTTATACTAGTTTTTTCCTGTAAGTCCAGACTAACTCTCGTCTGCTGGTTTCAGTTGAAGGTCTGTGTGAAGGCGTTGGGAAAGGCCTGGTGGATGTGGCGATCTGGGTGGGAACCTGCGGCGATTATCCGCACGGAGACGCTTCCACCGGATGGAACTCTGTCTCGCGGGTGATCATAGAAGAGCTTCCTGTGAGCAGCTGAAACTCTTCCTCCTCCTCTTCTGTCTGTCCAGTCAGTTTACAAACGTTTGCTTCTTGTACTGTTTCTCACAATGTCTGAATGATATCCAACCACACGGCATGCATCTGCTAAATGACTGAGGGACCAAAGACTGCTCTAAAAAGTGAGGTTATTTCTGTGAAACGCTCTGCATCATGTCACTTGGTTTGATATGTTGTAATCTTAATTGCAGTGGCATTCACCAGCCCTCTCTCGACGTCTACCTCTGCACAACCACATCATCCGGGCCTCGTTTATCACACGCCGCACTGAAAATCATTTCTCAGAGAACGATACGGACCAAAACCACCTCTCTGCCAGATGTCAAATCTATAAATTGCAAATTATCTTGAATTTGTGCGCAGCTGAATGGTTTTTCGATCTAAACACCCCCTTAATTAATGTCATTAACATACACCGATCAGGCATAACATTATGACTAATATTTCTAATATTGTGCTGGTCCCCCTTTTGCTGCCAAAACAGCCCTGACCCGTCGAGGCATGGACTCCACTAGACCCCTGAAGGTGTGCTGTGGTATCTGGCACCAAGATGTTAGCAGCAGATCCTTTAAGTCCTGTAAGTCACGAGGTGGGGCCTCCATGGATCGGACTTGTTTGTTCAGCACATCCCACAGATGCTCGATTGGATTGAGATCTGGGGATTTTGGAGGCCAAGTCAACACCTCAAACTCGTTGTTGTGCTCCTCAAACCATTCCTGAACCATTTGTGCTTTGTGGCAGGGCGCATTATCCTGCTGAAAGAGCCACAGCCACCAGGGAATACCGTTTCCATGAAAGGGTGTACATGGTCTGCAACAATGCTTAGGTAGGTGGTTGGTGTCAAAGTAACATCCACATGGATAGCAGGACCCAAGGTTTCCCATCAGAACATTGCCCAAAGCATCACACTGCCTCTGCCGGCTTGCCTTCTTCCCTTAGTGCATCCTGGGGCCATGTGTTCCCCAGGTAAGCCACGCACACGCACCCGGCCATCCATAATGTATGTTATGCCTGATCGGTGTATAAAAAAGCACCAGTCAACGTCCAAATGCTTTACTTGAATTGCTTAGATTTCCAAATACCTGCACGTTTAATAAAGGAGGCCCAGACGCTTCAAACCAACTGATGCAAAAGTAGAGTCTGAGTCTGGAGAGGCACTGCAAAAACTGAATACATTGTGTTGGATCATTTCTAAATGTCAATAAAGTTTTTTTTTTAAAGAATTCCTAACTTTGGGTACATGTTCTTCAAAGAGTGCTGGCCTATTAACCTATGAGCATAACAAATTTTAAGGCCATGAATTTGAGCTCATTAACACAAATGTCAGCCATGAGCCAGAAATGTCAGATTCAGTAAATCTGTGCATTTGTGGTTTGAGATTTGGTCAAACATGGAGTAGATTTACACACATACACATAAAACACAGTTTCACTGATGAATTACCATCAGGGCCGGGCAATATGACCAAAACTATTATGTCTCTGCTTTTCAATACATATTTCCTCTGAAATAGCTTGATTTTTCCCTATTCAGAGGATTTCATCCAAACATACTGTAGCCAATTAGAGTCTAAATGTTTTATGTGACTGAACCTTAACGATTAGAAGGATTTTTAATAGGATTTATATAAAATACATAATAGAAAATAGCATAAATAAATAATAAATGTACCTACACTAACATTCAAAAGTTTGGGGTCAGTAAGATTTAAAAAAAGAAAAAGAAATCAATACTTTTATGTGAAAAGGATGCATTAAATTGACCAGAAGTGACAATAAAGACATTAATAATGTTACAAAAGATTCTATTTCAAATAAACGCTGAGTTCTCCATTTATGAAAGAATCCTGAGAAATAAAATGTATCAGTTTCCACAACAAAAGTAAAAACGTTTTTAAAAATGCAGTTTTCAACATTGATAAAATAAGAAATTATTTTAACATCATTTTAACATAGAATGCCACATGGAGTGATGGGAAATAAATCATTGAGTCAAAATTGATTCTTTGAAACAGCTGGAATTGATTCACAAAAATTAATTATGAAACTATTTTTTTTTTTTTAAATTAAAGGGGCTATATGAATGAATTTTCATGTATTAATCGCTTATTGTGTTGCCAATGTATGAACGGCTTGTAATGAAACTTCCTGTGTTATCTATGAAAGCTGGACTGATTTTTTTATGTGAAGGACTCGGGACGTTTTTGCCGGGAAAATCAAAAGGATGTGACGTTTACGAGCCTCTCTTCCGTTCAATGACACGGGAATGAATTGGAAATTTTGGAATTATTAAACATAAATATAAACATTTTGTTTGGTCATAAGCGGACATGTTAGTTTTTGTTTTTTTGCATATTGATATATTTTCCAATTAATTACTTCTAATTTAGTAAATATGTAAAATAAATATATTTTTATTGCAGCAATTGTTATGCATGTGTTATTTCAGTCACATGATCCTTCAGAAATCATTCTAATATGATTTATTATCAATGTTGGAAACAGTTGTGCTGCTTAATATTTTTTTGGAACCTGTTATACTTTTTTCAGGATTCATTGATGAATAAAAAGTTAAAAAGAACAGCATTGATTTAAAATAATAATTCCAACATTGATAATAAATCATCATATTAGAGTGATTTCTGAAGGGTCATGTGACACTGAAGACTGGAGTAATGATGATAAATTCAGTTTTGATCACAGGATATAAATTATATATTAAAGTATATTAAAATAGAAAAACAATTTTAAATTATAATAATATTTCACAATATTACTGTTTTTTCCTGTATGACTGAGGAATGTGTAGGGTAGAAATTCAACTGAAATTGCATTAAATCTGGTTGTTTTAACCAAGATTATGCTGCAAGATTTTTTTTTCAACTACATTTAAGTTCCATGTTATAGGCTAACCTGCCATTTTGCAAAGTTTATTCTCATTAATTCCCATGGAAAGTTTCCAGCCTTGAAAATTCCCGGAAATTTGCAACCCTAGTCTAAGGGTCCTATCATACACCCGGCGTAATGTGACGCCAGGCGCGACGCAAGTGTTTTCTGCTGGTTTCAGCCCGACGCAGTTCTCATTTTCAGCGTCACGTTGTTTAAATATCAAATGCACTGGCGCATCTGTTCGCCCATGGGCGTCTGGTCTAAACCAGGTGTGTTCAGGAGCATTGTTGGCGCGTTGCTATTGTGAGGAACTGAAAACGACTGCTCCATTGACCAACACAAACCTGCTCTAAAGTCAATAGCGCAGTATTTTTTGTGTTATTTAAAGGGTGTGTTAGTAATGAGCCTATAGGCGGTGCATAACGTGCCTACACTCTGCTTATTACACACACAGGGACGCGCAGCAGCACACACACACACACGTTTAAATATTAAAAATAAAAGGATTCCTCTCTGGAGAAGCGTTCAGTCTTTCCACTCGCATGTAAATAGCGAATCCACCATGGTGTAAGCGCAACTGGCTTTTAAAGGGAAAGGGAGATGAGACTCTGATTGGTTTATTGCACGTTACGCCCAAAACACACCCATGACTCATTAAGAGACGAGGGACAACCCTTTTAGACCATGCGCCGGCGCGCTGACCGTTTTTCCTGCCGTTAAACTAGCAAAAGTGGATTCGGACACGCCCTAAGTGCACCTGCGCTGTGAGCTTCAGATCATGTGCTCAGATCGTCAAAATAGGGCCCATTGAATCACGTTCAGTCTCGTATGTTGTGTGTGTTGCTGCTGCAGTTCACTAAACGGCCACCGGTGTCGCTAACAACCCCTTTAAAATCATTGCAATTATGTTGTTTAATTTTATATCACCAGCGAATTCTTCAAATAGTTTCCACATCTCATCATCATCTCCAGACTAAAGTTTAAACCTGATCTGAATTTTACACTTTTTTTTAATTTGATAAAACAAACAGCCTTTAAAGGGATAGTTCACCCAAAAATGAAAATTTGATGTGTATCTGCTTACCCCCAGGGCATCCAAGATATAGGTGTCTTTGTTTCTTCAGTAGAACACAAATGAAGATTTTTAACTCCAACCGTTGCAGTCTGCCAGTCGTATAATGCATGTGAATGGTAACAAAATCTATGAGAGTAAAAAAAACATGCAGACAAATCCATATTAAACCCTGCGGCTCGTGACGACACATTGATGTCTTAAGACACGAAACGATCGGTTTGTGCGAGAAACCGAACAGTATTTATATCATTTTTTACCTCTAATACGCCACTATGTCCAACAGCCTTCAGCGCGTGATCACTGCCGGTGAGTGAGGTCAATGCACACGATCTGGTGTAGTTTACACAAGCGCCGGAAGTGATCTCTCGCGTGTACATTGACCTCACTCACCGGAAGTGATCGCGCGCTGAAGGCTGTTGGACATTAGAGGTAAAACATTGGCGTATTAGAGGTAAAAAATGATATAAATACTGTTCGGTTTCTCGCACAAACCGATCGTTTCGTGTCTTAAGACATCAATGTGACATTTAGACATTGTGACAAAGACATTTACTCTCATAGATTTTGTTACCATTCACATGCATTATACGACTGGCAGACTGCAACGGTTGGAGTTAAAAATCTTCATTTGTGTTCTACTGAAGAAACAAAGACACCTATATCTTGGATGCCCTGGGGGTAAGCAGATACACATCAAATTTTCATTTTTGGGTGAACTATCCCTTTAAGAGAATATAACTTACAGCCACTTTACATAAAAAAGTTACATAATCAATCCCTCATGTCCATATTCAGCATAACGTCACAAAAGTAGCAGTTTCTGAAGCAGCGACGACACAAATGACATTTTGAACTCTGTGGCATCATGCAGTTCAGTTTTCTAGAGGTTTTCCTGGTCGTTTTATTTCACGTTTATGGAGTCGTCCGGGGCCGCCGAACACCGTCGCTGACGGGACGACCCATCGCAGGTCCGGTTCGGTCGCAGTCTCACCGGTGCCGGTCCAGGAGGAAGCGCGAAACATTCTCGTAGACCACAAAGGTGATGCAGCAGGCCGGTGTGACGCGGATCAGGTTGGGCACCATGCCTTTGTAGAAGCCCAACAGACCCTCGTTTCTAAGAAAACACACACATGTTGTTATACAATTACCGTCTACCAGCAAATCATCATATTAGAATGAGTTCTGAAGGGTCATGTGACACTGAAGACTGGCGTAATGATGATAAATTCAGCTTTGATCACAGGAATAAATTACACTTTACTATATATTCACATAGAAAACAGCTAATATTTCACTTTTTACTGTATTTTTGACCAAATAAATGCAGTTTTGGTGAGCAGAAGAGACTTTCAAAAGCATTAAAACTGTGGTGTATAAATTGTGTTAATGCAGTGACACTGGAAGGGATTCAAAGGCATAAATGTGAAGTCTGTCTTTCAGTTTTAGCAGGGTTTCTAAGTAAAGTGTAATTTATTCCTGTGATCAAAGCTGAATTTATCATCATTACTCCAGTCTTCAGTGTCACATGATCCTTCAGAAATCATTCTACAGGGTTTCTGGGTCTTATGAAGGTTAATATAAGACCTTTTTAAGACCAATTAAAGAAAACGTAAGGAATTAATTGAAGGGAACAACACATCAATATGTTCTCTAATGTAAATGTCTAAGCACACGATGAGTATTAGTGACACTTCAAAGTTTGAGAATACAATTTCCAACAGATCTTCATATTTTTTTTGATTAATTTGACAAAAAACAGCTTAAAGTTTGAGATGGGAAATCTTGTGATCTTGTGAAAGTGATTTTATGATTAAAACAAGCACAAAAATCTGCCAGTGGGTTCATAAAAATCAACTTAATTCAAATGCAAGTAATTTTCATACCAATGACAGATATTTGTTCTTGTTTTAAGCATAAACTCACTTAATTTTGTTCAATTTTCTCAGAAAACAAGACTTAATTTCTTCATTTTGCATGTCATTAAATGTATCTTGATTTAAGGATGTTTAGATATTTGTGCTGGGAAACAAAAATCCATTTTTTGCAGTGCATGCAATTTAATTTAGGGCCTTATGAAATCTGTTTTATTTATTTATTTGTTTTATAGTTTATTCTAGACTCTGCTTTAATGGTTAGATTAAATCTGACTGACTTTCGTTCATCTTCAGAACACAAATGAAGATATTTTTAATGAAATGGGAAAGATTTCTGTCCCTCCATTGACAGTCTAAGCAACTTCCACTGACACTTCAGAAAGTTCATAAAGAGATGGTAAAACTGATCCATACGGATCGAGCGGATTATTCCAGATGTTCTGAAGAGACTCGATGGCTTTATATGATGAAGGAAAGTCTGACGGGTTTGGATCGACATTAGGGCAAGGAAATGATGACAGGATTGGCATTTTTGGGTGAACTGTCCCTTTAAGTGACTGAACTACTTTTGATTTATTCATACAAAATTTGATCCGCATTATACAGTAAATCCCATTTCTATGAATGGATTCTGCAATTCCGTCCACATTTCCTGCATCGCAGAAATCATAGGGCTCTGATTTAATGCCATGATATTACATTTAATTTAAGACGTTCTGATCTAATTTAAGACATTTTTAAGACCTTAAATTGTGGAAGGTCAGACTTTTTAAGACCCGTGGAAACCCTGGTTTAATCATTTAGATCACCAACATTTTGTTTGCGTGTGTTCTCAGGGTTTCTGCAGGTTTCACCAAGTCAAATTTAAGTTAAATTTGACTTTTTAAGACCTTTTTAAGACCATTATGAATGAAATTTGCAGCATTTGCGTGTGTACTGTGTTCAGATCATGGTTCAGACGAGCAGGAAAATAGTTCTATACAACACAATTATTCTGTAACAGGTTATTCGTACTGTATGCATAAAATAATCTTTTTAAAAAAACAAAATTACTGATAAAAAAAAAAAAAACACCTTAGTATCGATATTTTTATTTGAGTATCGATACTTTTCGATGCTCACATCAGTATCGATATATCGATACGCCCATCCCTAACACACACACACACACACACACACACACACTAAAGCGCTGCGGGAGCATTTCAGTGAGCAATAGAGGTAGCGTTACATGGACGTAGGAAAATTAAGACCTGTTTAAAATTATTTAAAACCTAGAACTCAATATTTCAGTGAATTTAAGACTTTTTAAGGCCTAAAATTTAGATTTTTAAATGTAAGACTTTTTAAGACCCCGCGGGAACCCTGGTTCTGCTCGAGTGTGTGTGAACCCCAGGCTTACCTCCATGTTCTCCGGACGACATCCATCAGTCCGTCATACGTGTTGTGCTGATCCTGCAGACGTGCTCGGACCACCTGATACGGGTATGTCGTGGCCACGGCAAATATTTTGGACAAAGCTGCCATAGTAATGTATTCTAATGGATTCTGGAGAGAAAACAGAGAGTGTGAGTTACTACAAACCAGGGCCGTAACCACCATAGGCAAGACAAGTCCCCCCCAATGATTGGAAATGGCCAAATTGTCCCCCCCAAAATAAAATATTTCTTAATGCTGTTTGTTTAAAAGGTTTTTAAAAAAAAAAAAAAAAAACATTTCTAGGTCTGCCTGAGCGGTCTACCAGCGCTCGTCAATGATGGCCAATCAGATTAAAAGAAGGCGGGGCTTACTATTCACTGAAGACGACTGAATGCAACACTTTTAGTTTTTACAGTGAAAGTGTGCGCGTGTGACAAGATATACGTAGCTAAACATTTAATATTTGACAACTGTTTTACAATGGATATGTTTAACGACCCACAGTAACGTACAGCGATGCAAACTACTCAACTTTTTTAATGTCATTTCACCATTTTGAATTGAAAATATGCTATCATTTAAATGATGATGTCATGCATAACTGAATGTAACAAGACAAGAAACTTTTTCGACATATTAGACATACAAACAAGAGTGAATGTGTGCATATTTTTACTTCACAACTATATAGGCTATAATTAGACCAGGAACTTCTTTTACCGTTCTTATTTCTTTATTCCCTTAAATCCCTTTTAACCCTCTAATTACTTAATTTCTTTAAAAAAAAAAAAAGAATAAATAAAAATACAATTGTGGTCCCCCCCAATGTTCAAGACATGGTTACATCCTTGCTACAAACCCCATTAATGCGCTGATAAATGTGGTTGTTTAGTAGTTGTGTTTCCCCATATTCTCCATTGTTGCGGCTCCTCTCTTCCCAGTCTGTCAGTAACGCTCTGTTTAGTTCCTGTCTCTATGAAGCCCCTCCTTCTGAAAAGCACACTGTGCTCTGATTGGTCGGCTGGAGCAGTGTGTTGTGATTGGTGTTTGGGAAATGCCCCGCCCCTTACCATAACCGTCAGTTTCAACACGCTACTAACTAACTCAACCAGGCCCCGCCCCTTTATTCTGCGTATGAATTATTATAATGAGGAATATTGTGACGTTGCAAGGCTTTTTCATGCTTAGACAGCAACATTACACACTAAAGACGGATGAACATGGACAAGCTCTTTAAAAAAATTAAGGTCATGTGATTGTTTATTGCTGTATAATGTGATGTACAGTAAGCCGTTTGTGTGCATTACTTATACTAACCAGTTTAGCATCTGATTGCATCTTTCTGTATTTGTTATAATCTCTCTTCAGCTCTTCATACGCCATGAACTGCAGTGCACCATGGGAGGTTCCAAACAAACCCGGAACAAACCCCTAGGGATCACAACCGTTAACACAGCGAGATGAAACAAACAAACAAACCCCACAGCATGCAGCTCAAGCACAATCAAAAATATTCCCATGCATGCGTCTGGTTTCCTTATGCAAGTGCTCCTCCTGGTGGCGCAGTGTGGAACCTCATGCTTCAACTATTTCCTGTTAGAGGAAACAATCCACCCACCGAATGCACAAGACAAGTGTTCATTATCCTGTACCCGATAGAGTCCCGCGACCCCTTCGTGCCGGTAGATCTTGGCCAGCGCATCCATCATGCCCCTGTACTGCTTCCCGGACGGATCGGTGCTGTACTGCAGAACGAGCCGGGTTTTGGTGACCCAGATTGGATTGGTCAGGCAAAGCGTCATGGCCCCTAACAGTGACACAGAATATAAAGTAAATGAAGGGCAGATGTTGTAAAACTAAGATCCACATGAGAAGAGTCATGACCGGCTCACGGCGGGTCGTTTACATGAAGGATGTGCCTGATTCAATTAGAGAAGCGCGTGACACACACTCTCGAGCATGAGCTCTCTGCTTGAAGTTTAGATCATAGACCGGCCGCCGGATCAATCTGCATCGCATTTAATGTCACAAAAAGCTTTTTATGAAATTAATGGACAAATCGTGACTTAGTCGCTGGTCATTTAATGATGGCAAGCACTGCTGGTCCGGTGACGGATTGCTCTGATAATCACACGGCTGTAAAAATGAGGGTTCATTTCATTTCAGCAACTCTGTGTGTGTCTCGGTCGGTGTCGTTAAACTGCATCACTGGAGATGATACCTGAACATGAACAAAAATATGTGTGTGTGTGTGTGTGTGTGAGAGAGAGAGTGTGTGTGTAAGAGAGTGTGTGTGATT
>CM077176.1:1501286-1626286 GCA_039654105.1 Coreius guichenoti
TGACCCCTTGATAAAGGCCCCGGAGGCCCTCCTGGTGCCAGATGCTCCTCATGCAGTGCAGAATGCCGGTGTATTTGGGTCTCACGTCCAGCCCATCACTCACTGCAACACAGGAGAGAGTCAAGCGCTAAAGTGGACAGCAGAAGGTCTCATGAAGCCTCGACCTGCTACAGGAAACTTCCTAAATCAGGTTTATTCTTGCCTATTTATTGGGTAAATCTTAAAGCCGTACACGAGTCTAGTTCCGGCAGAAGAGTGACCTCTGACCTGACGCATGACGTAGGATGTAGAAGTACGTAGGACGCCACCCTATTAGCATAGACCCCACCCATGACTGTTGACTGACTCCGCCCTATTACCATAGACCCCACCCACGACTGCTGACTGACTCCGCCCACGACTGCTGACTCCGCCCTATTACCATAGACCTTGCCCACGACTGCTGACGGACTCTGTTTTTGACAGTTTAAGCGTAATAAGACGTGAAAGAGAACTTAGTTTGATACTCACGGGACGCTCCGTCTGATGTCCAGCTTTCTGTGCGCGTGCTTCGGGTGTGTGCGCTCAGAAAACCATATATCAGAAGTTTACACTGATATGGATTTAAAACGCATGCAGATCATAAAACTTTCATGATGGAAGAACTGCAATGTCACGTGAGCGCGATAGAGATGATCATCAAATCCAAACAGATGATTTAGTGTTTGGCAGAGTATTGGAGGCACGAGCTGTACAGGTCCCGCCCTCTTCTGGATAAGGGGGCGGAGCAACAGCTCATTTGCATTTAAAGATACATGCACGAAAACAGCATGTCACTTGCAGACATTTACAACATGGTATAATAAATGATCTGTGGGGTATTTTGATCTGAAACTTCGGACACATTCTGGGGACGCCTAAGACTTATATTACATCTAATATAAGACTGTATCTAATAAAAAAAGAGGCATAACAGACCCCTTTAAAAACATACCTGCGAACCTAATTTTGACCAGATCCAGCGGGTGCAGCACCAGTGTGGACGCCACGCCTCCACTGAGCCCTGCCAGCAGATTCTCGATCCTCACGTGGCTGAAGAGTCTCCGCAGGGACGGGGCAGGAGAGCCCGGGCTGGGACTGGAGCTCATGACCGGTCCCGTGCTGTGCTCCAACACACAAAATCACCCGCTTTAACTTCAACACACTCCACTATCATTTCATACCAGTTCTACTAGTAAAGAACTATGTGGGGTTTTCTATCACAGCTAAGTTTCAGTAAACGACCTTACCGGTTAATGTCAGATCATACAGTGACAGCAGCGATGACTTGGAAACATGCTGAAACTGGAACATGGCGCTTTACGCAATACAAACTGCGCATGCGCAACATTGCCATTTAAAAATAAGAGTCTTTGATGAGCACTTATACTCTAGCTAGCTAAATATTAAGCTAAAAAAGAAACAAAAGTGTGTGGGTGTGTATATATATATATATATAGTTTGGGCACTAATCACACATATAATGACAATATATTAATTATTTATGTATCACAAAATGTGGAAATATGCTGAAACTGGGACATGGCGATTTACACAACACAAACAATTGCGATTTCAAAATAAGAGTCTTTGACGAGCACTTACTCTATTGGAAATAATATTTAAATACTAAACTAAAAATAAAAAAGTGTGTGTGTCTGTGTGTATATATATATATATATATATATATATATATATATATTATTGTTGTACTAACCACACATATAATGACTGTATATTAATTATTTATGTATCACAAAATCTGGAAATATGCTGAAACTGGGACATGGCGATTTACACAGCACAAACTGCGCATGCGCAACATTGCGATTTCAAAATAAGAGTCTTTGATAAGCCGGGAAATAATATTATAATACTAAACTAAAACAAAATTGTATATATTTATATATTGTTTTGGTACTAATCACACATATAATGACAGAATATTAATTATTTATGTACCACATTTTGTGTATTATTTTTCTGTTTCTTTTTTATTATCTATTGTGTAATATAACATTGTTGTTCTCTGAGTTTTAAAAAAATAGTATATTATATTTAAAATATATTGTGAATAGATTTATTATTTTTATTGGAGATTTTATTTATTTTATAGGCCCATCATTCTAATCAATTATAGATCAGTTAAGTCCAAATTTTCAAATCTCCCCATTTAAAGCTAAATACAATTACACAAAGCATCAAATTTACATGTCTTAGTAAACAATTATATAGATAATTGATGCATAATTACTTTATTCTATCAATAAAACAAACAACCATATAATTTCATTTATAGTTATACATATTTTTTTTTTTTACTTTTGTGACCCTTTGTGAAACTTCGCGATAAAGATTGCTACTAAAATAAAACTGCAATTGTACTGGTAGCGTTTACTAGACATCTAGTCTAGTCCATCTTTTTATATTATTTATATTTATTTATGCGATGTTATACAAAAAAATCATAAATCATAAAAATAAATACATAAAAATATGATCAAATAGTAAAAAGTACTTTTATAATATATAATATATTCTAATACATATTTTTATCATTGTATGCTTGTAGTACAAGTATGTAGGTCAAAGTTTACCAGCACTTCAGAAATTAGTAATAACTGAAAAAAATAATTTTCCTTTTTTTTTTTTTTTAAATCTTTCTCTCTCTCACACTCTTTTTGATCTGCCCCTGAGAGGTGTGCGTGCGTACTTAACATCGCGAGATTTATTGATTTGCCTGGCTATTCACCAATGTTGAGACACGTATTTTACGTAATCACACT
Organism: Coreius guichenoti; assembly: GCA_039654105.1. Classification (NCBI taxonomy): domain Eukaryota; kingdom Metazoa; phylum Chordata; class Actinopteri; order Cypriniformes; family Gobionidae; genus Coreius; species Coreius guichenoti. Next base: position 1,504,091 of record CM077176.1, read on the forward strand.
CCACCCATGTGACTGGTCTCTACGCCGCTGGCGTAGCAGAGTTTCGCGGAAGTGGTAACAAGGGGAATGTAGGGCTGCCAAAGAACGATCGGTTTCTAAAGCGGCGTTTGAACATCAACATCATGGGTAAGTTCTGCTGACTTTTACGATATACCATCTACCAAAAATATCGCCGTTTGAGCATCGGTAACGTTTAACGGCAGCATCGGAAGCGTTTCGGCGGTTTAAATCGAGTCGCGACTCGCGCTTTTACTGTAATTTCGGTTAGTGATAGCGCGCGAGGCATTTCCTGTCAGTTTTTTTTCCCTCTCGCGAGTCATTCAAGAGCGAAAAAAAGAGCGCACGTTCGTTATAATTTAATCAGAATTAATCAAATACACTCAATTTTTCATAATTCTTAAACATCACACGCACAAACTTTGCAGAAATACGTATGTTTAGAACATAAGCGAGCTCATGTAGGTTAGCGGCTAATCACACAACCGCTAAAGTAACGCAGTTGTTTAATTTCTGCGTTATATTTACTTCTTTAATCTTTTAGTAATCGTTTTTTAGTTTAATTTAAGTATGTCGTGCAGAGATGTTGTTTAGGGTGAACACTAGACAGATAAAAACATGAAAACAGGTTGAAAACTGAACATTCAGTGTTGTTTTGCTGTTTGTTTGGTTTAATAATCGTCATAATAATCTAATTTAAAAGCTGTTTACATTAAATTAGCCATTTTTATCTCTTCAAATGCCATCCATACCTACTGATTATAGGGCTTGAGGGACAAAAGCATTTCTGCAAAAGCACAAATCATGTTTCTCTCAGCTATTTGTAAGTGGTGCATAAAATAGATAGACTTTGCTGTTAAATGTGCTTAATCATAAAGCAGATGCTGTATGTCATTGAGACTGCGGTCAGGCTCTCACATCCTGTACACAGAGCTGTTTTAAATAAACCAACGCTTCACCTAGGCTGACACCAGGTTTGTGTAGTTTAGATTTAAATGTGTGGCTTTAGTATTTGGCTTTGTTTCAGTCTTGGCTTCTCATTGCATATTTCAAGTGAGTACTTCAGAGACTAATTAAAGCAATACTGTAAAGGCCGAGATTTATTGCTAAAAGAATCCCAAGTTATCGTGCAGAATAAATGATGCTGTGACATTTAAAGCGACCTCTCATCTCATATTCTTCACAATCACTTCTCATCACAAACACACATTTGTGACCCTGGACCACAAAACCAGTCAATTTTTTTTAAATTGAGATTTATACATCATATGAAAGCTGAATAAATAAGCTCTCCATTGATGTGTGGTTTGTTAGGATAGGACAATATTTGTCAGAGAACAACTATTTGAAAATCTGGAATCTGAGGGTGCAAATAAATCTAAATATTGAGAAAATCGCCTTTAAAGTTGTCCAAATGAAGTCCTTAGCACTGTATATTACTACTAATAATACATTTTTGATATATTTACGGTAGGAAATTTACAAAATATCTTAATATCCTAATGATTTTTGGCATAAAAGAAAAATGGATAATTTTGACCCATACAATGTATTGTTGGCTATTGCCACAAATATACCCGTCAGATGGTCCGATTTTAGAGCCTGATGCGTTTATTTGACTTTCCAGTAGGCTAATTGTAGAAAAATGTAAGAGAATTCATGTTTCATATTTAGCTTCTTCATGTCTAGATTTCATAAATAACATAATTCATATGTAGACACAAACACATTTCAGGCATAAGGCTTTAGATAGAAAGGTTCCTAGGATAATGAGAAATTATTATTGTCACTCGCAGCATCATATATGAGTCTGTTTCTGTTTCCATACACTTGTTTTTATGTGCACTTTCGGATATCGCATAGAGAAATGCCGTAAGGAAAAATTTTTTTTTTTTTTTTTGTAATTGCGCTTTTGAACGATTACAAAATTGTGGCATCTGATTACAAATTCGATTAATTGTGCATTGTAGTTAATTAGTTGGTGTCGCAGCATCTCCAGGGTTTCCACGGGGTCTTAAAAAGTAACAAAAAACTCTAAAATTTCAAAATCTAAGTTTTAGGCCTTAAAAAGTCTTAAATTCGCTGAATTAATTGAGTTCTAGGTCTTAAATAATTTTAAACAGGTCTTAATAGTCCATGTAACGCTACCTCTAATGCTCATTGAAATGCTCCCGCAGCGCTTGAGAATGTGTTGTTTTTTTGTTTTGTTTGTTTGTTTTTATTCCGGGGTTGTAGTTCTTTATTTCGCTAGTCCAAATATAATTCGCTGTGTTACGACTACAAATGAGACCAACATGCAATTTACATTGCACCCAATCAGCTTTCGTGTTATTGACGCGAGTCTTTTTCGGATTGTACCACAGACACATAAACGGACTTTATTCTTCAGTTAATATAGTTCTTCAGTTCTTCCAGTTCCGCGATTGTGAAAGCGAAGGCGAGTCTACCGTCTCGCATAAGCGCCAAGGACCGGGCGAAGCGATTACGCAAGGTGGATGAATGACCAAATAAAAAGTATGATATGCCTGATAGATAGCACTAAAAATAGTTCATAAAAGCGATGTAAATCACGAACTTAGTTCGGTACTGACACACGGACCAATGTCAGACTGGCTGTGGATGCTGTGCACGCGTTTAAGTCAGTGCTCGCGCAAGTATACCGAATGTGTTCTATTTAGGCTTATTGCCCTGGAACGATCAAATACACACATAATTATGCCTATGTCCATATTGCTGGCTATGTCTTGAGTGAACAAGTTTGGGACGTGTGACGTTACGTCTTAAAGTGAAATCGACCTAATATAGCCTAGCCTATACCCGCTCCTGTCTGTGTCGTTAATATTAATCAAACAACAACAACAGGGGAAAAACAGTACTTAAACTTAAAGCATTGTTTGTATCTGTGTCTTTGTTGTATTATTTGTCCTATTGTCATTTGTTTATAAGTTCTTACTTTATTACCGACCATTTACTTGATTACTTAATTACTTGAGTAATATAATTACTTATTAAGCGCTTGCTTATTGCTGTGGTTTACTTGTAAGATTTTGGTCATATTGCCCACTCATGTTATTAAAGCTAGATAGCACTGGACTAGCCTTTTTTTAAGATACCTAAAAAGATTTATGCATTTTGTTTGTTTTATTGTCATGTGTAACTATTTTCCATCTAACACAATAATACGGTAAATGTGGCATCGTAATTATGGAAAAAAAAGTGCACAATTTTCGCAAATTTCTGGAAATTACCACCACAAAATCAGTCATTTTGAACTCAAAAATCACCCTAAAAAAAAAAAAAATTATATATATATATATATATATATATATATGTATATATGTATATATATATATATTTATTAATTTGTTTTTTTTTTTGTTTTTTTTTTTTGTTTTTTTTTAAATCCTGGTGGGATTGAGCTATGGGGAAGTGCAAGTTTATTTGAATACGTGATATAGGTTAGGTCTTAAATTTCATTCATAATGGTCTTAAAAAGGCTTAAATTTGACTTGGTGAAACCTGCAGAAACCCTGGTCTCAAATGGCTCTGAAACGCCTGAGTCAAAGTCTGTCATCAGAATGATTTGGTTTAATTTCTCCAGAAGCGTCTCACACGATTGCGTTCCCAAACACTAGCATCCCAACGCAAGAGAACATGACAGTGTTTATTGTGTTTCGCCTGACGCTCTGAGACGACACTCATTTATGATGGAGGGAAAAACAGCAACTTACAGTTTATTACTGATATTTTGAGTCAATTTCTCAGGAAATGACGATTTTGCTCTATTAACACAGAATGGAAACGCTGCTTTATTCACAAATGTTGAATGCCATATTCCTGTTGATTTGCAACGTTGGATGGAAACATACTGAGCCTGTCATGAAAAGTTGTGATTTTATAATTTGTTATAATTTGGATTTACTGTGAGGACTATTCCAAACCGCTGTCCTAGATTAACTTTAGTCTTTAGTAGGTGTAAACCTTCTTTCTGTTCCTGTTAAAGTTACCAGCTAATCTCTGTTTCTAAGTGCCAAAGCCAATTTTAAACACACATTTGATGCAGTTTCACTCACCGCGGTTTCCATTCATGACCGGGAACAAACACACACACTTGCAGAACTCCGGAAACACAAACTGCATTCACTGTTCCCTTAACGCTGGGTTATTTGGGAAGCTGAACACCAGAAACACACTTCTTTAGTGACATTGTTGATCTCGTGGTCTAAAAACACAATGGCAGCGCCGCCGACGGCTCCTGTAACCCGAACGAAGCTCGTTGATGGACGCGCTCTTGCTCTGGTTGATGTACAGGGCTCCAGACAATAAAATCAATTAAGGAGCCATTGGCTCCTATAAGGGAAAAAGTTAGATGCCAAATTATTTTGAGTGCCACAAAAGAATAAACATGTTTTAATTTTTCACGTGCAATTATATGGATGTTGAATTTGATTTTTAGCTCCTTCCATTCTTTCTCCTGAAGACAACAGGTTAAGTAAAAATATAAGGATTATGTGATATAGTGCAAAATGCCCCTTTCTATAGTTATTTTTCTAGCAGACTAACGAGTTTATGAGCATTGAATGGATTTTCTGAGGTAAATTTGGCGTTGCGTGACACGATCGTTCTTAAGCTGTTTTATACGAGCTCTTTCCAAGGTGGAAATGCTGATTGAGCATCTGTCAGGCCACATTAAAGAGCGCCACAAAGTTTAAAGTTTAACTGTTCACTAAAATTAACAAACAAGTTAAAAGTGAAAGTATTAAGTACAAATCTTCCTGCGATTATAGATGCTGCGCTACAAAAAATGTGAAGTTCAGGTAGTAACAGAAAACAGCAACGATTAAAAGATATTGAGGATAAGAATCCATATCAGTATCAATTAAAAACGAGAATTGTTGCACGAAATAGACACTGCTTCCTGCACTTTTACAGTACTTGGATGTTCATTGATGCGTCTCCGTCTCTTTCTATCTCTCTCATGCTGGCACAGGCGTCAGCGTTGCTGCTCGATAGAGATGAGGGCGTTGAAAGCCTGATATTTTCCGTTTCTGACGCGTATTTTGGCGCTCAGGCTCAGTGAGGTTTTTTTCACTGTAACTTTGCGTCGTCTCATTTTATTACATCAACACAACAAAAGATGTGATGGGCTACTCATCACAGAACATGCCGGTAAAAAGGCACGCAATTTTTAATCATAACATGTAAATTTATATGGTCATCGCCAGTGGCGATCTCAGCAAAAATATCACTCGCAAATTAATAATTTTGGTTGCAAGTGTGACCGTTTTAGTCGCAGTCTGGAGCCCTGGTGTGTGTGTGCGCGCTCATCCGGGAGAAGTGCCCATATAAGGAATTCCACCCTTTATGACGTCATACAGGGCCATACTCAGAGAAACTTGTTTGAATCCTGAAGGAGTGTGTTTGGCACAGAAATACTCCGTCATACGCCCAACTCGTTTTTTGAAATTCTGGCCGTGTTTATCATGAGAATCAACTCTTTAACAGCGTAAATAAGGCAGAATGCATGAAATAGCATTTGGTATGAAGTTTGGTGTGTGCTTAAATAGTTCTGACTGTGTGCATGTCATAAATTTCTGTGCTCTTATTTTTCTCTCCCTTAATGTCCCAAAATGCTGTTCGACTCTGGACTTTTGCAAAAAATCTCCCATCTTCATTTTGCATCGCCTTCAACTATTAACATGCACTTGTGGAATTCAAATACACAGCAGTAAGTATGACCGGCACAGACATTTACTTAATGGAGAGTAAAGATTGTATTATTTACGGTGTAGCCCTGATCAAACGTGTTTGTCTGTCTGTTTTCAGCAGCAGAAGAGTCTGGAGGGATACGTGGGCTTTGCGAGCCTCCCCAACCAAGTGTACAGAAAGTCTGTGAAGCGCGGCTTTGAGTTCACCCTGATGGTTGTGGGTAAGAAAGCACATTCGCTGAATGTATTGATTTTGATCTTCGGTATGCAAATACACAACTATACTACATGTGATGGGTTCATAATGACCACTTGAGAAGCTTCCTGTCTAGTTTTGAACATTTGCCAGTTTTAAACTACATTCTTGACATTTGGTCTAAATGCTGTTTGGATAACCACACAGGAAACTGGGGTTGAATAGCAGTGATTTCACATCCTGTTCATCTTGAAAAATGCTTTGCTGTGAAGAGCACCTTAAATGGCTGACATTTTAGAAAGTGTAGCTTCTTTTACGAGTGATACGGGAGAGTTGGTCTGAAAGCTTACGGGCTGTGTTTGCTTTGGCTTTGCGTGCGAGCTGCGGTTTTTGTAGACGACGTCCCCTGCATTTGTGAATCCGACCCGAGGACTCGTGGTTGTGCATGCTTGAGTTATTTTCACAAGTTTATAGCTGTAAAATATTTATTTCATCACATAATACTCCAATATTTTCTGTCATTAATGAAGTTTTATAGCGTTCTCTCTCTTGCTGATCTGTAATACAAATTGGCTGTGCAGGTGGACTTTACCCAGTTGTTCTTGCATTAGTGTTTGGGTTTGGAAAACGGCCAAGTCTGCAGCGGTGCCAGCCACTCGCCCTGCCAGAAGCCATTTACTCTAGTTAATGTGCTGACCTCACAGCGTGAGAGCGTGCGGATGAATGCCGTGCTCTATTAGTTGTAGCCTTCATCCGGCGCTCATCTGTTCACTCGGGTTTAGTCCCGCTGCTTGTGCTCTGTGTTCACAATTTAATGCTAAATACATAATAATGAAACATCATCATGTTTGACTTTTCTAAATGATTCTGGATAAATTGACAATCACTTTTTTTGTTTAAATAGAAAAATAGAAAATTTTCTTTTTTGAACGAATCTCTTGAATGAATGATTCAATAACTCTCTCATAAAGACTTCACTTGTTTCATTACTGAATGAATCGGTTTGAGCGAATCTTTTGAATGCATGATTCAATGACTCACTCATAAATACTTAATTGTTTCATCACTGGATGAATCGGTGTTTTTGAGCAAATCCACCACTGTTCCTTTCTTGGACCACTTTTGATAGATACTAGTCTCGCGTAGCCTTCAGACTGACGCCAGAAGGTCTGGACTCTATCGCAGCTTTCATTGGCCAAGGACCGCCCAGAGGCCGTCTGACTGACATGTAATTCAACCAATCTCAGTTTGTTTTGTTCCACGTCATGTTTAGGGGCATGAAAATGTATGTCCCTACAATAAAAGACTGGCGTACATCTATAAATTATTAATTCAAGAATGTTGTGCAAGTTTACTGCAGCAGTGGAGCCGTGATTTCCACATACTTTTGAAAATCCAGCATTTAGTTGATCCTGGTAAGCGCTCATTATCACAGTTGTAAACACGACGGCGTCCTTCTTCCACGAGGGAGTTTGGCATCAGGGCATTTGTTTCCAGGCGGACCGTTAAAGAACGCAACACACACGTCTCACTGACATCCTGTAGAATTCAACCAATCAGATGCCGACTTCAAAACTCCTGAAGTGTTTCCAGAAAAGTGTCCCATATGCATCAGACGTTCAGCCAGCGGTCTGTGGGCGTGACGTCTGAGGCTGAGACTAGACATCACAATTTGGCCCTTGTCAAACTCACTCAAATCCTTACGCTTGCCCATTTTTCCTGCTTCTAACACATCAACTTTGAGGACAAAATGTTCACTTGCTGCCTAATATATCCCACCCACTAACAGGTGCCGTGATGAAGAGATAATCAGTGTTATTCACTTCACCTGTCATAATGTTATGCCTGATTGGTGTATAAAACCTAAGCTCATCTAAAATATCTAAAACACTATTCTTTTGCTCTCTTGCGAGCACTATTTCCTTCAGTAAATCTGTTTTTATAGGATGTTGTACTGAATTCAGCTCTCATTTTAACCTCACGTTTCTCTATATTCTGTCCCCTTTTCAGGAGAGTCAGGGTTGGGAAAATCCACGCTGATAAACTCCCTGTTCCTGACGGATCTGTACTCTGGAGAATACCCCGGGCCTTCGCACAGAATCAAGAAAACCGTTCAGGTATAAAGCCAAGTTCTGTTTCCTAAATGTCAATAGATGCTGCTTGTTTCTTATCAGTTGAGCATTGGGAAAATAGCGTTATAAAGGTTTTTAGAAGGCCTTGATAAGATCAGAACATGCACGTCCAGGTTCCTATGCTTCTCCAGCATACTTCAGTAATAGCTATGCTATATCCTGCATGCTTGTACTTGTAGCTTTTAGAGTGACTGTGAGTCCAAAGCTTCACACAGCACGTCAGCTTTATGATAACTGTCTTTGCATCACATGCCACTAACACCCAGTGGTAATATCAGACACCAAGTGACCAAGCAGACTAGCATTCGTAAGGTCTTACATGTTTAGTATTTATATGTTGAGGTTTCTATGTCTGTTAACCGCAGGTGGAGCAGTCCAAAGTGTTGATGAAGGAGGGGGGCGTCCAGCTTCTTTTCACGATAGTGGACACTCCGGGATTTGGAGACGCCGTGGACAACAGCAACTGGTGAGAAGTGCCAGATATAATTATCACGGCATGGTTTAATATCAGGTTGCTTGATCTAATTGGATGGGTATGTGGTGTTACTGTGAACCGAAAGTATGACCTGAATCTCCTGTGTGTTCTGCTCCAGCTGGCAGCCGGTCATTGATCACATCGACAGTAAGTTTGAGGATTATCTGAACGCTGAGTCCCGCGTGAACAGACGGCAAATGCCGGACAGCAGAGTGCACTGCTGCCTGTACTTCATCGCACCCTCAGGACACGGGTGAGTGATCCGAGACCTGTCCTATTGCTCTCTGGCTCTTTAGTATTCTTAAAGAGGACCTGTATTTATTTATTTCCCACATATTCTCCATTGTTGCGGCTCCTCTCTTCCCAGTCTGTCAGTAACGCTCTGTTTAGTTCCTGTCTCTATGAAGCCCCTCCTTCTGAAAAGCACAGTGTGCTCTGATTGGTCAGCTGAAGCAGTGTGTTGCGATTGATCAAGCGCTTCCAGTGTGTTTGGGAAATGTCCCGCCCCTTACCATAACCGCCAGTTTCAACACACAACTAACTAACTCAACCAGGCCTCGCCCTTTTATTCTGCGTATTAATTATTTAAATGAGGAATATTGTGACGTGTTTGTTCCCGGAAGAAACTCAAGACTACAATGGAGGCGTTTCAGGAGTTCAGAAACACTGACACTGATATAGAGAAGAACTGGAGCTTTTTCATGCTCAAACAGCAACAGTACACACTAAAGAAAGATGGGAAAAAGCATAATAAGTGCTCTTTAATAAAAGACTTCCAATTAAGCATCATTAAAAGGTACATAACACACACAGTTTCTGTCTCGTGTTAATCTTGAGTATCTATAGAGTAGTGTTGATCCTTCATATCTCCCAAGAGTCTTTAGTTTTATCATCTTTATAAAAGACATACACTGTACCGATTCTTTCTGAAAACAGCCGAGCTCGTGGAGGCGTGCAGTGGGCGGAGCTAAAGAGACACGAGCGCACACACACACACACACAATACATCATGGCATTATCCCTGGATAACGTTCGACTCACTATACGTTGGTGTTGTTCACATTATATGCACTTGCACGCCGATTGCCAACAAAAAACACACATTTGATGCAATTTCACTCACCGCCTACGGTTTCCACTCATGACCGGGAACAAACACACACACTTGCAGAACTCCGGAAACACAAACTGCATCCACTGTTCCCTTAACGCTGGGTTATTTGTGAAGCTGAACAAGGTTATCTTTCCCTCACACCACAAACACACTTCTTTAGTGACATTGTTGATTTTCGTGGTCTAAAAACAAAATGACAACGCCGCCGACGGCTCCCGTAACCCAAACGAAGCTCAGTGATGGCCATGCTCTTGCTCTTGCTTTGGTTGGTGCGTGTGCGTGCGTGTGTGTGTGCGCGCTCATCCGGGAGAAGTGCCCATATAGAATCAACTCTTTAACAGTGTAAATAAGTCAGAATGCATGAAATAGCATTAGACCCCCCCCCCCCCTTTAAATAAATGCTGTTCTTTTGAACTTTATATTCTTCAAAGAATCCTAAAGAGTTTTTAGCACAACTATTTTCAACATTGATAATAATCATAAATGTTTCTTGAGCATCAAATCATCATATCAAAATGATTTGTGAAGGATCATGTGACTCTGAAGACTGGAGTAATGATGATAAATTCAGCTTTGATCACAGGAATAAATTACACTTTACTATATATTCACACAGAAAACATATTTTAAATTTTAAAATATTTCACAATTTTTATTGTTTTTACGGTATTTTTGATCAAATAAATGCAGCTTTGGTGTTGTTGTTTTTTTTGTTTGAGAATGACTGTTACTGTAAGCAGCTGCTCTCAGACAATGGCGGATCTGTGCGCAGCTGCAGTGCAGATTCAGGAACGTGTCGCTCCGTTCAGTCTTGTCCACACAATCCTGATGATTATCAGATCTCAAGCGTGGTAGAAAGTAAATAGCTTAATGGATGTCGTTTAACCATGATTCAAAACGGAAACCAATTTAGCTGTTCGAGCACTAACACTCGACCACTAGTAACTTTTTCTGTCTGCACGATTCTGGATACATTGAGGATCTCAATTTTTTTGTTTAAAATAGAGATCATGATTCTCCCATGATTCTGAGTAGACCACTAAACAAAATAACATGCAATTTACTAGAGTTTCTCACAAAATGGTCTATTTAAAAATAGGCCTATTTGATTAGTTTGAATTCATTTTGACTGAATTTACTTGACTTCACTTGTTTCATAACTGGATGAATCAGCATTTTTGAATGAATCTCTTGAATGAATGATTCAATGACTCACTCATAAAGACTTCACTTGTTTCGTTACTGGATGAATCTGTGTTTTTTTAACAAATCTCTTGAATGAATGATTCAATGACTCACTTGTTTCATAACTGGATGAATCAGCATTTTTGAACAAATCTCTTGAATGAATGATTCAATGACTCACTCATAAAGACTTCACTTGTTTCGTTACTGGATGAATCTGTGTTTTTTTTAACAAATCTCTTGAATGAATGATTCAATGACTCACTTGTTTCATAACTGGATGAATCAGCATTTTTGAACGAATCTCTTGAATGAATGATTCAATGACTCACTCATAAAGACTTCACTTGTTTCGTTACTGGATGAATCTGTGTTTTTTAACAAATCTCTTGAATGAATGATTCAATGACTCACTTGTTTCATAACTGGATGAATCAGCATTTTTGAACAAATCTCTTGAATGAACGATTCAATGACAAAAACAAATAGTTTTTGAACGAATCTCTTGAGTGAATGATTCAGTGACTCACTCATAAAGACTTCACTTGTTTCATAACTGGATGAATCAGCGTTTTTGAACAAATCTCTTGAATGAATGATTCAATGACTCACTTGTTTCATTACTGGATGAATCAGTGTTTTTGAACAAATCTCTTGAATGAATGATTCAATGACTCACTTGTTTCATTACTGGATGAATCAGTGTTTTTGAACAAATCTCTTGAATGAATGATTCAATGACTCACTCATAAAGACTTCACTCGTTTCATTACTGGATGAATCAGCGTTTTTGAACGAATCTCTTGAATGAACGATTCAATGACAAAAACAAATCGTTTTTGAACAAATCTCTTGAATGAATGATTCAATGACTCACTTGTTTCATAACTGGATGAATCAGCGTTTTTGAACGAATCTCTTTGAATGATTCAATGACTCACTTGTTTCATTACTGGATGAATCAGTGTTTTTGAACAAATCTCTTGAATGAATGATTCAGTGACAAAAACAAATCACTTGTTGCCACCACCTGGTGTATCATCGTATTTGATACAATCTGTATTTGAGGCGTCAAGTTACTTTCAAAAGGTGATTGTAGACGTCAGTGTTTATATCTGAACTATAAACTTTTATCCCAGTGAATAATCTGAATTATTACACGACTGAGAGAACTGTGTAATCATTGCGTCTTCATCATGATGTTGTGTTGTGTTTTTCCACCAGACTGAAACCTTTGGACATCGAGTTTATGAAACGGTTGCATGAGAAGGTCAACATCATCCCACTGATAGCCAAAGCAGATACCCTGACCCCCGAAGAGTGCCAACAGTTCAAGAAACAGGTCAGTCAGACACTAAGTCCTGTCCGTTTAAACTCCTGATTAAGACAAAGGCTAGAAGAGACGGCAGGAGTTCAAGCCTCCGGCACCATGTGTGTCTCGAGTGTTTTGCCATCTGTCAGAGTATTATCTCTGCAGGGAGCACGGCATTGCCGCCCAGACAGGAAAGATCAGATGAAAAGATTCAAGCACATGCACAAATAAATAAACAGAGGATGTTCCTCAGCCCTAAACAATCGCTCTTGGTGATCCTCTGGAGGTTGTGTGCTGGCCCGAAGCAATCGCGTGGGGTTTGTGTGACATTTTTTATGTTTCTCTAGATTATGCGAGAAATCCTGGAGCACAAGATCAAAATCTACGAGTTTCCAGAGACGGATGATGAGGAAGAAAACAAGATTGTGAAGAAGATCAAAGTAAGAGCAAGCTTTTCACTCGCATTTGAGACTAAAAATAGACGTGTTAATGTATTTAGGAGTGAATAAATTTAAGGTCTTAAATATTTTAAACGCTATAATAAAAGTCTTAAATACCATTTAAGAGACTCACAATTCAGCTTAATGTGATTATTAGTGATGATTTCATAATATTCTACAGGCTCGTGGTTTCAAAACAGTTCACAATCAGCACATTTATGCCAATATATTCTTAATGATCCACTGTTGATGAATTATGACAGTGTTTGCTTTATGATGTTTGTATTGTAATATGTTTCAGATGGTAAGAGGGCATATTTTAGCTCCCTCATAGGAGAGAATGAGCAGCTGGAGGCAGTAAAGACATTTCAAAATAAAAGTCCTGGTGTATTTTGGGCTTGTTCATAATTAAAAGTCCTGCATTATGCAGAACATATTTGGTTCTGGTTATTTTTGTTACAAAATAAACTTCATCTGGCATTTAATTCAATGTTTAGAATATATATATAATTTCTATAATTATTACATAAATACAGTTTGAAATAGAAATATTTAAAAATGTTTGTTTTATTTAAATAAATTAAATTTTTATTGTGAATATCTCCTATATAAAACATATTTAGTAAACCTTCATTGTGCCACTAAAATGTTTGTGCTGTGCTTTTTTTCTGTTATTTTTAGTTTTTCAGTTACAAAATAAACTTTATTTGGCATTTAATTCGGTGTTTAGAATATACACCGATCAGGCATAACATTATGACCACTGACAGGTGACGTGAATAACACTGATTATCTCTTCATCACGGCACCTGTTAGTGGGTGGGATATATTAGGCAGCAAGTGAACATTTTGTCCTCAAAGTTGATGTGTTAGAAGCAGGAAAAATGGGCAAGCGTAAGGATTTGAGCGAGTTTGACAAGGGCCAAATTGTGATGGCTAGACGACTGGGTCACAGCATCTCCAAAACTGCAGCTCTTGTGGGGTGTTCCCGGTCTGCAGTGGTCAGTATCTATCAAAAGTGCTCCAAGGAAGGAACAGTGGTGAACCGGAGACAGGGTCATGGGCGGCCAAGGCTCATTGATGCACGTGGGGAGCGAAGGCTGGCCCGTGTGGTCCGATCAAACAGACGAGCTACTGGAGCTCAAATTGCTCAAGAAGTTAATGCTGGTTCTGATAGAAAGGTGTCAGAATACACAGTGCATCGCAGTTTGTTGTGTATGGGGCTGCTTACAGGACTTAAAGGATCTGCTGCTAACATCTTGGTGCCAGATACCACAGCACACCTTCAGGGGTCTAGTGGAGTCCATGCCTCGACGGGTCAGGGCTGTTTTGGCAGCAAAAGGGGGACCAGCACAATATTAGGTCGTAATGTTATGCCTGATCGGTGTATATCGTTCCATAAATATTACATAAATATAAATTGATGCAGAAATATCAAAATGTTTTAATAATTTTGCTTTTAAATGTTTCTTCATATACCTTTTATTAAAAAAAATGTTTTAACATGGCATCCCTAAAGTTCTATATGCGCTCCTAAATTTTCAAATGAAAAGCACTTGCTCCTTTAAGTACTTTTTCCACCATTTCTTAGTTTCATTAAATATGTTAGAGGAATCTTGTGTTGTACTTTGTATATCAAATGCTTATTTCAAAGGAAAAAGTAAGAAATGTTCAGTTTTCTGTGTTCATATAGCAGAATGAAGTCTCTCCTCTAATGTAATAGTGGTAAAGATCTGAATCTGAGGCGGTGGACAGTACATGCAGCTGCACATTGAAAGGCTGTTGCTTTAGCAGACGGATTCCTTGTGCACAGCCATCCATGAGTGTCTCTCTCTCTCTCTCTCTCTCTCTCTCTCTCTCTCTCTCTCTCTCTCTCTCTCTCTCTCTCAAGGATCGGTTGCCCCTGGCTGTGGTCGGAAGCAACACTATCATCGAGGCAAACGGCAAGAAGGTCAGAGGAAGGCAGTACCCGTGGGGAGTGGCAGAAGGTAGATGCACTTCCACAGCTTTTAGAGTTACAGTTCTGCAAATCATCATATTAGAGCAGGGTTTTGTATGAATAAATCAAAAGTAGTTCAGTCACTTAAAGGGACAGTTCACCCAAAAATGCCAATCCTGTCATCATTTCCTCGCCCTAATGTCGATCCAAACCCGTAAGACTTTCCTTCATCATATAAAGCCATCGAGTCTCTTCAGAACATCTGGAATAATCCGCTCGATCCGTATGGATCAGTTTTACCATCTCTTTATGAACTTTCTGAAGCGTCAGTGGAAGTTGCTTAGACTGTCAATGGAGGGACAGAAATCTTTCCCATTTCATTAAAAATATCTTCATTTGTGTTCTGAAGACGAACGAAAGTCAGTCAGATTTAATCTAACATTAAAGCAGAGTCAAACATCCTTAAATCAAGATACATTTAATGACAGGCAAAATTGAGTTTATGCTTAAAACAAGAACAAATATCTGTCATTGGTATGAAAATTACTTGCATTTGAATTAAGTTGATTTTTATGAACCCACTGGCAGATTTTTGTGCTTGTTTTAATCATAAAATCACTTTCACAAGATCACAAGATTTCCCATCTCAAACTTTAAGCTGTTTTTTGTCAAATTAATTAAAAAAAAATATGAAGATCTGTTGGAAATTGTATTCTCAAACTTTGAAGTGTCACTAATACTCATCGTGTGCTTAGACATTTACATTAGAGAACATATTGACGTGTTGTTCCCTTCAATTAATTCCTTACATTTTCTTTAATTGGTCTTAAAAAGGTCTTACATTAACCTTCATAAGACCCAGAAACGCTGTAGAATGATTTCTGAAGGATCATGTGACACTGAAGACTGGAGTAATGATGATAAATTCAGCTTTGATCACAGGAATAAATTACACTTTACTATATATTCACACAGAAAACAGCTGCTTCAAATCGTAACATTTTTACTGTATTTTTGATCAAATAAATGCATTAAAAAAATCGTACTGACCCTGAGCTTTTGAACGCTAGTGTTGTTTTTGCTGGATATGATTATATGCTGAAATTGCTTTCTTTGTCCAGAAGTCAACAACTATAAATGGCATTTGAATAATATCTTGATTCTGGTTTCTTTCCGCACAGTTGAGAACGGAGACCACTGTGATTTCACACTCGTGAGGAATATGCTCATCAGGTAAAAACATTGAATGTCTTGTGGAATTAAGTAATAGCTTTTGGAGAGTGAAAGTGACTCCACATTAGCACAGTAACAAATGCATTGCTTGTGAAGTGTGTTTTTGCCATTTTTCTTCAACATAAATGCCCATTTGGTTTGATGTTATGTGTCTAATGTAATGACATGCACACTTTAAGCATGGCTGTACTGTCCTTATATTTTGTGGCGTCATTGTATAAAAAAGTTTACCTGTTTTCAAGCATGAGGCGTTTTGCAATAACCGTGTGTTTTGTGTCAGAACCCACATGCAGGACCTCAAGGACGTAACGAATAACGTCCACTATGAGAACTACAGAAGCAGGAAGCTCGCGGCCGTTACCTGTAACGGAATCGACAACAACAAAACCAAAGGCCAGCTCACCAAGTAAGTTCTTGAGTAACATTATATCACTGAGATTAAACAATTCTCAATATCTGTTTGATCCGAAAACATGCACTTCGTATGAAATAATGTGGTTTGTCCTTAGAGTCAAGACATTTATATACTATAAGTGTGAGCGGAAATGCTTGGAATAACCTAAGATGGCAGATAGCATCCGTTATATGTGTGGCTATTATTCAGACACTTGCTCAACTATTGGCGATGATTTAATTAAATAACTGAGCACGTTTAAAGTCAAAACACTGTTGCTCGCGGTTTCAAAGCAGTTCACAATCATGTCAGACATTTGCTTATGATTTACTGCTGATGAATTATGACAGTGTTTACTTTATGGTGTTCGTATTGGAATGTTTTATTGTTATATGCTCCCTCATATGTGAATGAGCAGTAAAGACATTTCAAAATAAGAGTCCCGGTGTATTTTGGGCTTGTTTATAATTAAAAGTCCCACATTATGCAGAACATACTCTGTTCTGGTTATTTTTGTTACAAAATAAACTTTATCTGGCATTTAATTCAATGTTTAGAAATATATATATATATATATATAACACACTGTAATAAACAGATTTTGCCATACTAGTGTTATTTTAGTATCACTAAGATAGTATTATAGTTCTTGTTTATATTTAGAATAAAAATTTTTATATTTTCTGTTTTAATTTTAGTTGAAAGTTTTAGTAATTGTCATTTTTATTAGTTTTTGTTTTTAAAAATGTCTGTATAGTTTTTATTAATTTTTATTTCAGTTTAAGTTTGCTAAAAGGTTAATGAAACTAAATAAAAGCCTGTAGATGCACATCAGCGCCACCTTCAGGCTTTAAAACGTGAAGCGCTCACATTTATTTAATGACATCATAACCTTTTGAAGTTCAATAATCACATTAGGCAGTATCGCCATTTATGTTTTTCCATGCCCAAAATAAGACGCCTTAAAATGATCATTAAGATGCTTGTTATGATCTTACATTTAAGAGAACTGATCCACAGGGATTTTTTTTTCACACATGCTCCAAAATGCATTTTATAGTTCGTACACGTCTATTTTTAGTCGCAAATACTGCCCAATATAACCGTATTTCCTTTAATGCTGAACGTTTGTAAATCTCTGTCAGTGCGAGGCAAATGCTTTTTGATGGAGACCCTTCATTTCCCTGAGTTTGAGATCAGTTTATTAAAGTGATGCTCAAACAGCATTGTAAGATTATGTTGCATCATTTCCTGTTGTCACTGTAACCCACCATACCGGCCTACTTCTGTTTCTAAAATCAACATGAAATGCAGTTTAAACAGGATATTCATCGAGGGGAAAATGCAGGGCTTTATTTTATCCATTAGAGTAATTGATTGGATCGTGAGAATTGCCAGTTTGTGTAAAATGTGTAATTTTAATATATAATTTTTTAAAAGTAAATGGGGTCGATTTTGAATTCATGTTGACTTTTACTTTCCAGATAGCTTGGAAAATTACTTTTCTCCTGTTGACTCTACGTTTGAGATCGCTTCACAGTTTGCTGTGGCCAATAACCCCTAATTTAAGAAGCCAAACTCTTAACACAAGCACGTATGCATGAGCACACGCTCACAGACACGTCTGCGGTCACGCCGCGCAGCTTCCAACCACTCCGTCACCTCTGACCTAAAATATCATCTTGCAGGAAACCACACTGAAAGCGTTATGATCCAGACTGTCTGCTTCTGTTCACACATTATTTTGCTCTTTAGTGTATGATTTGCAGCATGCTAAGTGTGTGTGTTTTTGTTTTTTAGAGGTGACACGGTTGAAGGCATGTAAGTGGTCATTTTCATTTTTTCAAATCCCTGTGTAGTACGGATCCTCTCTTCCTCTGGGAACAGTGTCTGTCATCATCCCTCCTTTTCCACCCATGTTTCCGGGGAGATCAGGGGAAGCCCAGCCTTTCCTTGTGTTCCTGAGGTCAAATCTGCTCCAGGACTATTTCCTCCTGTTTGTGTCATTGATTCACTGATGCATCACAAGTCTTTCTCCAATTACAATTCAATGCAACAATTTGCACATTCTGCTCATTTTGATGAATAAGATCTACTAATTAGCCGCGTTTCCACTGTCGGGCCAGTGCGAGCCAGGGCTTTCATTGGGCCGGGCTGGGCTGGGCTAGGCTAATAGCCTTTGACCTGTAGCACCGAGCCCAAAAATACACTGTGTTTCCACTGTCGGGCCAGTGCGAGCCAGGGCTTTCATTGGGCCGGGCTGGGCTGGGCTAGGCTAATAGCCTTTGACCTGTAGCACCGAGCCCAAAAATACACTGTGTTTCCACTGTCGGGCCAGTGCGAGCCAGGGCTTTCATTGGGCCGGGCTGGGCTGGGCTAATAGCCTTTGACCTGTAGCACTGAGCCCAAAAATACACTGCGTTTCCACTGCCGGGCCAGAAGCTCTGCAGCGCTTCACTAAAACCCGCCGTAACACACCTCTCCGGAACAACGTCACACAAACCCATCATTTCACCAACAAATGGAAGTTTTATCAGAAAACTAATCAGAAAGAAATCACTGGAAAAACTGGAGAGATCGCAAAACCAACATGATAAAAGCGTCCGTTTGTTGGTGTTTTTGTTGTTTACTTATCGATGCTTGGGTTTAATCTTTGTTTTACCACAGTTTTACAATAATAAGATCATAATAAATTAATTTGTCGAGATTACACAGAAATAAAGTGGTATTTACCGTTATTTCACAAAAGAAAGAGGACACGCGTATTTACTCCGTCACGTCTGTTTCTGTTTATTTGTAGTCACGGGACAGTTTATCACATTAGAAAGAACGATCATTTCTACATATTTTCCAGCAAAAATATGACCTGATGAGCATTAGCTCTCTCTCCAGTGACAGTCCCAATAGTTATATTTCAGTCAGAGAAACAGAGGACGCTCCCGAAAAACCGGAGTTGCTTTATTTTATGACATGCGGAGCTAAATATGGATATCAGACAGTCTGAAGAGATGAGACGCACTGACAGATAAAATAAATACACGGTTGTGATCGCCTATATGATATGTGATTTCTTCAAGTGTTTACGTTGGTAATGGTTTGCGCAAATAGTCTTTTGCATGGTATATAAATATTTCTGCCTTATACGGTGATCAGAATCCACATCGGATCACAAACAGAAGTCATTCAAACACTCGCTGCTGTCTGAAAGTGAGTTTTGAGCTAAAATGATTTTAAAAGTCTTTAATGCTGATGTTAGCTGGTGTATAAAATCATCCGCGGCAGTGTTAATTTCGTTGACAAATGATTTTCGTCAACGACCTTTTTTCACTGACGAAAACGAGACGATAACTAAATAAAAACCAGTTTTGGATGACAAAAACTATGACGAAAATCTACTGTCATTTTCGTCAACGAATAAAAATAAGGAAAATGTTAGGGAGGGAGGATTAGGGAAGAGATCCCGTCAGAACTGATGTCCTGTGTAACAGATGCGCACATTTGAACTGTAACGTGCGGATCTAACGGCGGGAAAACATGGCGCTGTTGAGCTTCTACAGGCTCACGCGACAGCGCTTCAGAGCGGCTCAATCAATGAATAACACACATTTATGCCAGGTAATTGTTAATTAACTAATGCTGAGGAATAATGACAATGTTTACTTTACAATGTTTATATAGTAATATGTTTTAGACGGTTGTAACAATGTATATTTTATCTCCCTCATCTGAACTTGAAAGAGAAGCTGCAACTGCAATAGTAAGGCGCAAATATTTCAAAATAAGAGTCAATGTGTATTCCGAGCTTATGATTAAAAGTCACGCATTATATATACGTTTTTGGTCACACGATAAACTTTATTTAATTTTAATTCATTTAATTCATAGTCAGGAGGAAAGACTAAGAACAGTATTTGACATTATTCAATAAAGTATCAGGGTTATAATAGTTCACTAAAACCATATTCATTACTTGAAATTAAATAAATGTTAACTGAAATAAAATAAAAAAACTTGAACTGTCAAAAACACAATTATGTCAATGTCAGTTTTGACATGTATTCATGTAACAGTCGGTTATGTAATGCTTAAATGCTCAATTCATGCATTACAATTGAACTAAACTCGTTAGATTTTAGTCGACTAAAGCCAGACTAAAACAATTCAGGTGACTAAAATATGACTAAAACTAAATCAAAATTAACACGGCGCTGCTGTCTCCAGAGACTCAGATAAACTCTGCTTTTGTTCATAACCACTTCTCAAGCCCGAGCTGGCCCGCTTTGGACCAAGGTATTCGGCGGGCCAAAAAACCCTGGCTGTTGGCCCCGAGGAAGCCCCGACGAGGCCCGATCAAGCCCTGGAAGTGACAGTGGAAATGCGACTGGCCTTGGCACTAGCACGCCCGCTTTTGGCCCGACAGTGGAAACGTGGCTATTGTTTTGAGTGGCAAAAATTGAGATGAATCATTTGAATCAAAACCGAATCGTGACTCATGTTTTCCGTCTCGCAGCTTTTCTGCAGCGCTCACTAATTCTGATCCGCATAGCGCTTTGGCCATTAACAGCTTTCAGGATGTTTGTTTGTTCTTCCTCCTTTTTCTCTGCCTGAGCAAGACTGAAGCACAGAGATGTTTCGTGGGAGCGATCGGTCACGGGTGTCTCTCTCTCTCACTCACACACACACACACACACACACACACACCCACACACACAGAGAGAGGGCAACGCAACCAGAGCTTTGTTGGTTCACCCTTCCGTCTCTCTTTGTCTTCTGAAGATGCACAGCGACGCAGGGAACTCTGGGACGTGATTGTTAATTGCATGTGTCAATCCTAGGAGCCCCCTCGCCCAGATGGAGGAGGAGAGAAGGGAGCATGTGACCAAGATGAAGAAGATGGAGATGGAGATGGAGCAGGTCTTTGAGATGAAAGTCAAGGAGAAGATCCAGAAGCTGAAAGATTCAGAGGCAGAGGTACTGACACAAATCCACAGCGTGTCCTGAACTCAATTGATACATCTAAATTAATTATATCCCAATATTTTTCAGTGTATTATATTTTAATAGTATAATTTAAACTCTATATTTGCTCTCTGATTTTATTTTATTTTTTATTTAATGTAATTGTTTTTTAATTTTTAATGTTATTTTTTTTTTTAAATGTATTTATTTCTTTATACTCCTATATTTTTCATTATATTATATTTTAACAGTATAATATAAACTGTATATTTGCTCGCTGACTTTTTAATTTAATTAATATTTTTTAATTGTATTTATTTTTTATACTCCTATATTTTTTAATACATTATATTTTAATAGTATAATTTAAGCTCCGTATATTTGCTCTCTGATTTTTTTTTTCATTTAATTGTGTTTTTTAATTTATTTTTATTTTTTAATTATATTTATTTCTTTATACTCCTATATTTTTCAATATTATATTTTAATAATATAATATAAACGCAGTATATTTGCTCTCTGATTTTATTTATTTTTTATTTTTTATTTTTTAATTATATTTTTTCTTTATACTCCTATATTTTTCAGTATATTATGTTTAATAGTATAATATAAACTGTATATTTGCTCAGATTTTTTTTTTAAATTATTTTTTAAATTTTAATTTAATTTAATGTATTTTTTTATTTAATTTATTATTTTGTTTTGTTTTAAAAGGAACCATAGTTTGATCCACACAACCACTGTAAATGCAAAATGTTTAATGCAAGACGTAAAATAGTAAGAATATGGATAAAAATAATCAAGTCATGTTTACACACAGCTGATATTTAACAATTTTCTTTTATATTCTTTCTATTTATATATTCTTTTATATACACTAATATACACATTTGCACACCAGGGTTATTATAGTTAACTAAAACTAAAAACAAAAAAATAATTCATTAATTATAATAAAATATAAAAACAACTTTTATTTCAGCTAATTACAAAGGCAACCATTCTATGTACTAAAAATAACTAAAACTGAAATAAAAAATGTATTTAAAAAAAACAAATAAAAACAATATTGAATCTTATATATAATAAAATATTATAAAATAAATTGAATATATAATATAATAAAAATATAATATATAACTAGTATAATAATAGCAATATAAAAATATAATAACTTTAATAGTTTCTTAATAATACTAAAATAACACTCTTGCACACTCGAGTTCGAAATGCATCAAAACTGTGCCTTTGGTGTAACTCTTGTGCGCTGACGGGCCTGTGTTTCCTGTGATGTGCAGCTGCAGCGGCGCCATGAGCAGATGAAGAAGAACCTGGAGGCTCAGCACAAGGAGCTGGAGGAGAGACGACGTCAGTTCGAGGACGAGAGATCGACCTGGGAGACCCAGCAGCGGATCCTGGAGCAGCAGAAAATGTATGTCATCCCATCACCGCTTTCACATCTACTTCCTATTGCATTCACGTCTGTTTTGACCTAGAAGAGGTACATAAACATTTCTAAAAAAATCCATAGATTTTAGTATAAAATGAAAGGGTACATAACACACACAGTCTCGTTAATCTTGAGTATCTATAGAGTAGTGTTGATCCTTCATATCTCCCAAGAGTCTTTAGTTTTATCATCTTTATAAAAGACAGATACACTGTACCGATTCTTTCTGAAAACAGCCGAGCTCGTGGAGGCGTGCAGTGGGCGGAGCTAAAGAGTCACACACACACACACACATCACGGCATTATCCCTGGATAACTCTCGATTCACTATACGTCGGTGTTGTTCACATTATATGCACTTACGCGCCGACTGCCAACAAAACACACACATTTGATGCAGTTTCACTCACCGCCTGTGGTTTCCACTCATGACCGGGAACAAACACACACACTTGCAGAACTCCGGAAACACAAACTGCATCCACTGCTCCCTTAACGCTGGGTTATTTGTGAAGCTGAACAAGGTGATCTTTCCCTCACACCAGAAACACACTTCTTTAGTGACATTGTTGATCTCGTGTCTAAAAACACAACGCCAGCGCCGCCGACGGCTCCCGTAACCCGAACGAAGCTCAGTGATGGACGCGCTCTTGCTCTGGTCCAACTAGTTTTTTGAAATGTTGTCCATGTTTAGCATGAGAATCAACTCTTTAACAGTGTAAATAAGGCAGAATGCATGAAATAGCATTAGACCCCCCTTCCCTTTAAACTTTGGGTATGTGTTAAGACTATCAAAATACACATCATTTATTTTATTTATTTTTTCAGATTTTTAAAATAAAAAATGTAAGAGATATAACCGCGCTCCGGTCCATTTTGACCTGAAAATGAACTGTGGCTTTACACATGAAATTATGCTGGTCTATTAGTTAGATTTGTCTCAAATATCTTCTGTAAAATACATTTAGCCTCTTTCTTACACACACACACACACACACACACACAATTATGAAATTAAAATAAAATTACAAATTTAAGTCTGTAAATGGAAAAGTTCATAAACCAAATAAAGGAAAGCTCCTCTCTGCTGCCCCCTTCTGATGAACCACTGCAGCATCAACAGCACATTCAGCCATTATCATCTTTCATCTGGATGTAAAATTAATATGTTTGAAAGCATTTCAGAGTAATACTGATTTTTTTGTTAGAATGTTGGTTTTCATAAATTTACACAGTTTTGAGTAGTCATGAGTTACAAGTTCAAAGGAATTTAATTAAATACATTGACATCAATGGGGTTCATACTGGTAATTCTCATATTATATGTGACCCTGGACCACAAAATCAGTCATACAGGTCAATTTTTTGAAATTGATATTTATACATCATCTAAAAGCTGAATTAATAAGCTTTCCATTGATGTATGGTTTGTTAGGATATGAAAAAGTCTAAATATTGAGAAAATCGCCTTTTAAAGTTGTCCAAATCAAGTCCTTAGCAATGCGTATTACTACTAATACATTTTTCTCTATTTTTAATTAATATAAAGGGGGTAAATGAAGTAATAGCATGGTAAAAACATGGTAACATTAAACATGTTTGTGCATTCCCATTCTCTCAATAATCAAGTTACTAATCAGATACAATCTGGTTTTAGTTATGATAAAATATTAAGTTTTATAAGCTTGCGTTCCACCGGGTCCAAACTGACCCGGGAATGTAAAAGCCGTGTTTTTAATGCATCACAAGGGTTAAAGTCAGCACTACTGTGAGCGGCGAGGTTGTTAATCGATGGTGTTTGCGTCAGCCCACATTATTTCAAAAATAACTTCAGAATTTGTGGTGAAAAACTACATGATGCAGTACAGAAAATTCCACCAATCAGAGTCACGATAATCTAAAAAAAAGCACTTTAGCCCCGCCCACTCCCATGAGCCACTGCAAATGATGCTCCCCAAATACTTCATAACAATAAGACTTTTTTGAAATCCCTATGGGAGAAATTAATGGAAAAAATTTATTTATTATTCTGTTTTTCCCCCACAGGACTTTGGAAAAGAATAAGAAGAAAGGGAAGATCTTTTAAACTGATTTTGATGATGTCCAGGTTCTCATTGGCCAATCCTCCCCGACCTGCGCCGGAGCTGTTCATGGACCTTCATGAACGTCAAGCCAAACCCATACCGATCTAAAACATTCACTTACCAGCTGCAGAAATGTCTCTATTTTAGTGATCAATTTACTGAATAACATCAACCTCCATAACAGAATGTGGCTGTACTCTATTTTTCCCCCGTTGAAAATGTGTAAACCTGAAGAATCCCGTGTAACGTGGCCAAATTATGCACAAGTGACATCCGGAGGGGACGGGCAAACGTATTATTTGCTCCTTTGGCTTATGATTTAGTTTTTCTCTTATTGCAGAAGTGTTTCCAAAGTATAGTGTCTGTCTCGTCAATATCCTTTGACCACCTCCTATAACTTCATTAATGTTATTTCAGTTATTTTTATATATATATATATATATAAATATGTATACGTACACCAAGACAGCTAACGTAATATTTTTTGTATGTTTATTAGAATACTCCGCAGACTGGTGTCTCAGTACATGGACGGTCTTTATTACTCTCGAACGAACGGTCTGGTATCAGCATGTGTGTCTGCTGTACAGTATTTCCAGAACCAGTCTAAAGCTTGTTTTGCTTTGTTTTCTTATGTTCCCCATCTATGTATTTTTAATTTTATTTTTCATTTGTATTGTACAGTCTCTTAATAAACTTGTGATGATACAGGTTGAAGTCTTGTAGATATATCTTTATGACTTGCAAATCTACTAAAAAATACCTACAATCTTTTTTTTGTACAAGAACCAGTGATCATAATATTGAATTTATCTTGTTTACAGGGGCAACTGACACACATTGTCTTTCTGTATCTCATAATCTCACACCTCAAAGATTAAATTAATTTAATACTTTAATCAAGGTACACTAGCTGTTTGTTTGTTCATAATTTGCAGATTTTAAACAGTTAATACATCATCAATTCTTCTTCCAAAAAGTGTTTTTGTCTTACCCTAATTTACTATGGTAAGCCTGTTATCAGCGTTTATATTTTAGACCTGTTGGGATGGTTTTCGCGGGAAATTGCGTGCATGCGTCACTCACGCGTTTGTCTCGTCATGTCCGTAAATAGAGTAAAGTTGCTCTGGCTGCTTTGCCGTGTGTCTGGTGTGGGAGTGGCAGGTGTTAGTTGTCACGAGTGAAAAAGGTTGACATGCAGCCGCTAAATCTCCAACCTCCGGGGAATCACCCATTTTAAACCCGTCGGCGCGTCCGCCATCTTGCAACGGTCAGCGTGTCGTCACTCACAGTAAGACTCAATAATGCCACAACATTGCGCAGCTTCTGGTTGTGAAACAGACGAGATTTAATTTCCAGAAGAAATGGGATAACATTTCACAGGTGAGAATGTGTTTATATAACTACATTTTTTTTTGTTACTAATATGGTACTTATGTTTTTACTTTTAATATGGTAACTTTTTTTAAATGTTGTGTTAGCTGACGCCTTCGTCTTGTATTGTGTTGGTCAAAATCATCTGCCGAAGTGAAGTCTTTATATATAGATATTCATACATGCGTCTTTGCAGACACTCAACTTGCTCTCGAATGTTCACAGACCGGCATTGACCGTTCCAATATGGCGGACGGCATACGCTATGAGGCATTTACATTGTGTGTATATATAGGGTGAATTCAGGGTGATTGGGACACTTTTTGCTGTTGAGATGACTTGGACTGGCACACAAATCATGCGTTGTCACAATCAACCTGAATTCACCCTATCTATGAGTATGATAATCGTTATCATCTGCAGAGCCGCAGCACAACCAAAACAATGTTCTTCCGCAAAATGCGTGCAGTTTTGTTTTTGTTTTTTTAACCGCTAGAGGGCCAAATGTTATCTTTAATATTGTTTATAATTATATTCAGATCATTTGTATTGTTTATTTGGATCCCCATTAGCCACTAGATAGTGGCTATTCGTCCTGGGGTCCAGGATCTTACTAATATTGTAGTAACTAATATTTCTAAAATAGTCTTTACCTTTATTTGGTAATACAGTTGAATTTATCAACTCTCAGGAATAATTTGTGAGTAAAGCAAAATACATTATAATTATAAATTAATTAAATGTTTACTGAAATATATTGATCTGTCATTATTTTGATTTTTATTTTATTTGTATAGTTTTATTAATATTTTGGATTGGCTTTTATTTTTTATATTTTTATATATTTTTTCAGTTTTAGTTTTTATTTATTACCAGTTAATACTTTTAGTGCTTCAACTTCAACTTATTTCAGTTTATTGCCAAGGCAACATTTCAAATTTTCATTTAAAGTTTTTCAACTTTTTTTTTTTATGTATATATATATATATATATATATATATATTATTTTAGCTTTATTTCAATTAACAGAAATGTTTTAATAGTTTTATTTAGATAATAACTAGTCTTTAATGTAATAATGTTAATTTCATATTTTAAAGACTAATTTTGTCATAATTAGTGTTGTCCTAACTCGCCTATTACAACTGCATCTGTCATTTGTTAACTTTTAACCAACAACCTATTGATAAAACAGATAAATTAAAATGCATCACAATTTTAGACTGCAGAAGAAATGTGTGCATGTGCGTGTTTTATTCCCGTCAGTGAAGTTCACAAAGATCATGGGAATGTATAATTTGACAGCATGTAGTTATGGTCGTTCTTCAGCACTAGATGGCGGCACATTATTAATCTCTTTTTATTTTAGATGTTGGGCCAGAAGTGGTGGTGTGTTAAAAGTTTCATCAAAGTCGCAGTGCTTGCCTTTTTCCTAGAAGAAAAGGTTGTTGCAAAATATGTATTAGAATATGCTATATGCATGTCAAAGAAAATAGAGAAACACTTGGACCAGATACAGGAAATACGTCATGCAAGTAGACAAGTGGTCAAGTGCGAAGACCACAAGTGTGTGTATTAGGACCGGCCCATTGTGTAAGCACTCATTTCATCCGTCATTGATCAGAAGAGAGGCTCTCGGGAGTGAGTGTACATATCACATCCTTCGTACAAATTCTTACATATAGCCCCTTTAAAGTGTAATAATATTTCACAATTTTTACTGTATTTTTGATCAAATAAATGCAGCCTTGGTGAGCAGAAGAGACTCTTTTAAAACATTATTTATGATGATTTCTGCTATACTGGATTATCCCTGTGAGATTCATCCCGGTCAGTTATTCGGACGATTCTGCATTTGACATGATTGATTAATTAAGTGATGGATGGATGATTTCATTCACGGCTGCGATTGATTTCTGTCCACCTGATGCGTGTCTGCACGTCAGGGTTATCAACATGAACTAAAACTAAACCTATTCAAAACATTTCTGCTCTTTGAAATAAAGCTAAAATAAAAGAACGTAAATGTTAGTTGAAAAGCCTAAACTAATCGAAAATTAGAAATGTTGCCTTGGTAATAAACTGAAAAGGTTGAAACACTAAAATTATTAACAGGAAATAAATAAAAACTAAAACTTAAATATTGAAAAAATATATGTTTTATATATGTTCAAATTAACATGAAAACAAAAACTGTTTAAAATTAGGGATGCACCGATATGAACATGTTGTCCGATAATTCTTTATATTTGAAAGCCGATAACCGATATATTGGCCGATAAATCTAAATCCAAATTTTGATACAATTTTTGAGAGCCTGATTACAAAAACAAAAGTCTCACCATTAAAGCCATGTCCCAATTATGATGTTCTCATTATACGTAATTTTATGTAACCGATATGACAGCACATGTTGCACTTAACTGTATTTTCCTTTTTCATATTTCAAGCAATTTAAAACCATCATGGCGAACAGTGCGCATCTGAAGTGTTTCATATAATACATTATTTATCAGTTTTAATATATCGGCTAAATTTTCTTATCTGGCCGATAACGATAACATTAAAAATTAACATATATCGGCCGATACCGATATGGTGGCCGATATATCATGCATCCCTAATTAAAATTAAAAATATGAATAAAACTATAATAAAACTAAAACAACAGTTATGTAAGAGTTATGTAAAGGGACAGTATTCTATTCTATTGTGGGAACAGTGAAACGTTTGTTATTGAAAAAAATACTTTTATTCACACTGTACAATACAACAGTTGTTAACACTTTTTAGTTTAACTACTAATGTCTGAACTTTATATTAATCTGTACTATTCACACACTATGCCTTGTTTACTCAGAAAACCCAAGTTAAGATTAATTGGTTGGTTTGAGTGCCAGTTTTTGATGCTGGGAAATTCTGAATAGACTTTTCACTCATTTCCTCCACTTCTGCGGTTATCTTTCTCTAGTTGCATTCACTCATTTCCCAAAGTCATCTTGAATGTTGAATTGTCAGTAAATTTGAGAGAACATCACATAAACCATTGATTTTCCTGTAATGCTCACCATTATGGTGATCAGTGTTCCCTTTGGTTGGGCACTTGGAACTTTGTTTATATGATTGCAATTCTCTTCCTATTGATGCAGTTTAATTGGGTTGATATAATCCCTCTATATTTGTGACAATATCATGCTTGACATTGAGTCACACACAGACTTCAACATTCATCATGCAAAACGCAACAATGGTTATAATTTGAGTTATTTTTATTAATTGTAACAATAGCAACTACTGCACAAGACTGCAAATAAAATAGTAAAGCAATTGCATAATTTATTAGTCCAATTCAGACATTCTACTAACTATAAGTAACTTTACAACTACATGTCAACTTATTCTACTAACCCAAACCCTAACCTAACAGTCTACTAATACTCTAATGAGAGTTAGTTCACATGTAGTCGCAAAGTTACTTATAGTTAGTAGAATGTCTGAAGTGGACCATCAAGATAAAGTGAAATCTAACATTTTATTCAAGATATGTTTAATTAAATAGCCCATTGTCTATTGTATGCTGTGAGTCACAACTTCACTCTCTCTGTTTATTATAACCTATACTATATTGCCAAAAGTTTTGGGACGCCTGCCTTTACATGCACATGAACTTTAATGACATCCCATTCTTAATCCGTAGGGTTTAATATGGAGCTGGCCCACCCTTTGCAGCTCTAACAGCTTCAACTCTTCTGGGAAGGCTTTCCACAAGGTTTAGGAGTGTGTTTATGGGAATTTTTGATCATTCTTCTAGAAGCGCATTTGTGAGGTCAGGCACTGATGTTGGACGAGAAGGCCTGGCTCGCTGCGGTGAGGTTTTGTTCCGTCTTCTACACGGTGCCAACTCACACCAGGAGCATTTCAGAAGCGAAGTGACAGGATTCGCAAGACCACTTGATTACACAGTCCTACGTTGTTTTTCTTGTTTTTTGTTTTTATTTGTGTTCTAACATTAAGTGTTTGTTTTGTCCAGTTTAATTCTGTTTATTGTTGTTTTTTGCTATCCCACATGAAAATATACTACAGTACTGTGTTAAACTAGTAAATTCTAGTGTACTGTATATACAGTGGGGAGAACAAGTATTTGATACACTGCCGATTTTGCAGGTTTGCCCACTTACAAAGCATGTAGAAGTCTGTAATTTTTATCATAGGTACTCTTCAACTGTGAGTGACGGAATCTAAAAATCCAAAAATCCAGAAAATCACATTGTATGATTTTTAGGTAATTAATTTGCATTTTATTGCATGACATAAGTATTTGATACATCAGAAAAGCAGAACTTAATATTTGGTACAGAAACCTTTGTTTGCAATTACAGAGATCATACGTTTCCTGTAGTTCTTGACCAGGTTTGCACACACTGCAGCAGGGATTTTGGCCCACTCCTCCATACAGACCTTCTCCAGATCCTTCAGGTTTCGGGCTGTCGCTGGCCAATACGGACTTTCAGCTCCCTCCAAAGATTTTCTATTGGGTTCAGGTCTGGAGACTGGCTAGGCCACTCCAGGACCTTGAGATGCTTCTTACGGAGCCACTCCTTAGTTGCCCTGGCTGTGTGTTTCGGGTCGTTGTCATGCTGGAAGACCCAGCCACGACCCATCTTCAATGCTCTTACTGAGGGAAGGAGGTTGTTGGCCAAGATCTCACGATACATGGCCCCATCCATCCTCCCCTCAATACGGTGCAGTCGTCCTGTCCCCTTTGCAGAAAAGCATCCCCAAAGAATGATGTTTCCACCTCCATGCTTCACGGTTGGGATGGTGTTCTTGGGGTTGTACTCATCCTTCTTCTTCCTCCAAACACGGCGAGTGGAGTTTAGACCAAAAAGCTCTATTTTTGTCTCATCAGACCACATGACCTTCTCCCATTCCTCCTCTGGATCATCCAGATGGTCATTGGCAAACTTCAGAAGGGCCTGGACATGCGCTGGCTTGAGCAGGGGGACCTTGCGTGCGCGTCAGGATTTTAATCCATGACGGCATAGTGTGTTACTAATGGTTTTCTTTGAGACTGTGGTCCCAGCTCTCTTCAGGTCATTGACCAGGTCCTGCCGTGTAGTTCTGGGCTGATCCCTAACCTTCCTCATGATCATTGATGCCCCACGAGGTGAGATCTTGCATGGTGCCCCAGACCGAGGGAGATTGACCGTCATCTTGAACTTCTTCCATTTTCGAATAATTGCGCCAACAGTTGTTGCCTTCTCACCAAGCTGCTTGCCTATTGTCCTGTAGGCCATCCCAGCCTTGTGCAGGTCTACAATTTTATCCCTGATGTCCTTACACAGCTCTCTGGTCTTGGCCATTGTGGAGAGGTTGGAGTCTGTTTGATTGAGTGTGTGGACAGGTGTCTTTTATACAGGTAACGAGTTCAAACAGGTGCAGTTAATACAGGTAATGAGTGGAGAACAGGAGGGCTTCTTTAAGAAAAACTAACAGGTCTGTGAGAGCCGGAATTCTTACTGGTTGGTAGGTGATCAAATACTTATGTCATGCAATAAAATGCAAATTAATTATTTAAAAATCACACAATGTGATTTTCTGGATTTCCGTCTTTCACAGTTGAAGAGTACCTATGATAAAAAATTACAGACTTCTACATGCTTTGTACGTAGGAAAACCTGCAAAATCGGCAGTGTATCAAATACTTGTTCTCCCCACTGTATTATAGTATTTACAACAATTTGTTAATGAATGCTAAAGTATACTGTTGTATTAATTACAGTGAACTGACAAACTGTAATAAATACTGCAGCAAGGATAGTTATGTGAAATATGGAGTCTGCATGGGGTGTTTATTTTGAAATTGACAGGATTTTTTAGTTTTATTTTGTATTTACTGTGCGGCTTCAGCGCGGCGTCCGTCAAAAATAGGCGAGGCGCCTATCTTTAGCGAAACGGCGCGGCGAGGCGCTTCTGGGACGCTTCTGAAACACACCGCGGCGCAGCTGGTGTAAACACAAGCATTGACTATCAGCTCTGGTAGCCGCGTCGCAGCCGTTACGCACCGCAGACGTGTGCAGTGTAACCCCGCTCTGCGATTTTACGTGGTCTACCACTTCGTGGCTGAGTTGCTGTTGTTCCCAATTGCTTCCACTTTGTTATAATACCACTAACAGTTGAGCGTGGAATATTTAGTAGTGAGGAAATGTCAGGAATGGACTTATTGCACAGGTGGCAACCTATCACGGTACCACGCTTGAGTTCACTGAGCTCCTGAGAGCGACCCATTCTTTCACAAATGTTTGTAGAAGCGTCTGCATGCCTAGTGCTTGATTTATACACCTGTGGCCATGAAGTGATTGAACACCTAAATTCAGTGATTTGGAGGGGCGTCCCAATACTTTTAGCAATATAGTGTATATGAGTTTAGTGCCTGATTGATTTCAAAGACTTGTGGTGTGAAAGCCACAGAAGTTCATCAGTAGTTTAACGGAACACCGAGATTCACCTGATGTTCACCTGATGTTTACGTGAGTCAGAACACCGCAGTAACGGTTAAAAGATATCAAGGTTTTCTGCAGGTGAATTCCTGCTCAACTTCAGGTGACTCAGACTTGCTTTCTGCACCAGTTTCACATCCTGAGTCGCTTCACATCTACATTTTCTTCCAACTCCAAGTTCATCTCAAATACTACGTTGCATATTATTTGCACCCAAATACAGTATACATTATTTCAACCTTTATTCGCTATTACGACTGTTTGTTTTGATTAGGGCTGTCAAGCGATTAAAATTTTTAATCTAATTACACATTGTGGCGATTAATTAATCGCTAATTAATCGCACATTAATTTTGGCTGAGAAATTACTCCCAAAAGGTAATTTAAAGTCATTTTTGTGTAAAAAAAATCAAATAGACATAACAAAAAGTAGCTTCAGAAAGATTTTTTTTGGGGGAACTATACCTTTAATGTTAGTTTTTATTAATATGGAAATATGAAATTATTTTTAATGAAATTATACTCTAAATAAGAAACTGCCAGTAGGTAGCAGTAAATGTCTAGTTGAGTCATTCATTCAGGGATGAAGTAAATGGTTCTCTTATGAAAATGGTAAATGTAAACGGCTCTCTTTATGGTCCATTGAATCATTGGATCACCCGATTCATTCAGAACGCGGATTCAGAAGTGAAACGCTGTTTGTTGTTCGGAGTCGGAGACGAACAGTTCTGCTTTGTCTTTATATTTTTTGGCAAAACAGACTAAAAATAACACAATGTTGTATAAAACAACACAATATTAACTTGTTTATTTAACTGTTGTATAAGATCAGTTGCGTTCGCACTCGTGCTATTCTGGACAGAAAAACTTAACTCGTGTGATATTGCACTCGTTATTCGTGAGATATTGCTTATATATCATGATGTAAATGTGAGAGCGTTTTCACACTGGCAGTTTAGTTCGAAACGGGGCACGGGTTCACATGAAAAATTGGTAATGTGAAAGCTGTCATGCGGACCCGGGTGAGCTGAGCGGGGTACCGAATTCGAGACTGCCTGAAGGAGGTGGTCTGAGTTCAGTTGCGCAACTTGCGATCGAACTGTGCCTCGTGAATGTGAAAGCAACACGGACTCGGTTGCGCAAGAAAAGTAACCTGCGCATGCGCTTTATCAGATGACGATGTATTTAGTTCAATAAAACACATAAGGGATGATAGTGTTGATGATTTACCTTGGATAGGAGCGAGAGTGAGCCTGCAGTGTATTCGCGCATAGCACCGGCGGAAACAATCGCGCTGACGGACCACAACAAACGTGCCCAGTGTAAAAACGCCCCGAGACTAAAAGTCAAACGGGCATTTTTGCCACATATCTTGAATTTTAGGGACATTCTAACACGTTAAATGTGTTAATAATTGTAACTAGTTAATCTAATTAACGCGTTAAATGGATAGCCCTAGTTTTGATTGATTTTATGTTCTTTGCATGATAATCATTATTCAGCTGTTAGATATTGCATTCCGTTTATCTTTTACTTAAAGTTTGTTCTCAAATCTGCTTGTCCAGCATTATTTTGGTCTGATGGATCACACTGCATCAACACATTTATCACATTAATGTTTAGACAATTTAATATTAGTATGAAATGAATGCTTTAAATATGAAATCATGGATATAGAAACGTGAAATTTAAAAAAAATCTAAGAATTTTCCTATAGATTTTCAGTATTTGCAAAACTTCTGGAATTTGTTAGGCGGTTGCTAGGGTGGTCTGGTTGGTTGCTAGGGAGGCGCTTCTGTGTAGATAATGAGTTTGAGTTACTAGGAAGTTTTTAACCCTTGTAATGCATTCAAAAACACGCCTTTTACATTCCAGGGTCAGTTTGGACCCGGTGGAAAGTAAGCTTATAAAACAATCATAACTTAATATTTTTTTAACCAAAACCATATTGTATCTGATCAGTAACTTCTCATTAATGAGTGAATGCATTTTTTTGAATATTACCACCATGTTATTACTTAATTTACCCCCTTTATTTTTTATTAAAAACAGAAATTTGTTAAAATTTTAAATTTTACAAGAACTACAGCAAAAATAAAAAAAAATATATATATTTTTATCAATACTTTTGAGAAATTTGATTTGAATATACCATAATATGAAATTTATAACATATAATATGAGAATTATCAGAATGAACTCAATTGACTTCAGTGATTTAATTAAAAATTCCTTTGAACTTTCACTCATGACTGCTCAAAACTGTGTACATTTATGAAATTTATGAAACAAAACAACATCAGTATTACTCTGAAATGCTTTCAAACTAAACATATTAATTTTACATCCAGATGAAAGCTAATGGCTGAATGTGCTGTTGATGCTGCAGTGGTTCATCAGTAGTTCTTTTTCAAGACAAAGAAAGATGTACTGATGGATTATTCGTTTTATTTTATGGTGATTTACAGGCTTCGAAAAGTCATTGAAAATAATGCAATTTTGTTGTCTTGAATATGCAGC
This sequence comes from Coreius guichenoti, assembly GCA_039654105.1. NCBI lineage: Eukaryota > Metazoa > Chordata > Actinopteri > Cypriniformes > Gobionidae > Coreius > Coreius guichenoti. The sequence goes on from CM077176.1 coordinate 1,539,106, forward strand.
GCCCCAATTTGCCTACTTTACTTCAACCTAAAAGTATGCAGTAATTTTGAGAAAGTCAATACTTTTGAGTGTGTATCACAAGCTTTGGAACAAACATCATCATTGCGCTCCGTCACATTGTTACATCATGGATTCTGTTTCTGTAAAGCGGCCTGTCAATCATCCTGTCACAGTTATACACACTCCACATTTGATTTATTTAAACTTAAACAGGTCTTCCTACACTGTAAAAATTATATGATCAATAAGTTATGACAACATATGTTTTGACATTGTTTTAACTCATCAAAATAAGTTAAGCAATTTTCAACTTTTTTTATACATGATTTTAAATTATACAAGATCCTCAAAACTCATTTTTAAGTCAGTTTTATGTAATTTAAGTTGAAATTACTTAAATAGCAAAATTGATTGTTCTTCAATTTTTTTTCTGATCCATGATTCTTTCATTTGGAGAACTCATGTTTTGTGCATAATGATTATTTTCACAGTGTCCAAACGTATCTGTTGTGCTATTGTGCTGTTCGTATTTTTATAAAAGTTCATAATGTGGTTGCAGATGAAATTTAACACAGATAACATTTGATATTTTTAATCAGATTAGATATAGATTATTAATTACTCAGTGCATCTCTATTTAACTGTTGGTCTTGCATACATCTGCCATTTTTGTAGTTCTTTTTGTCCATGTTTGTAGTTCTGAACTGAATCCTCTTCCGTTAGAGTTGCACGGATTTACACAGAGATAGGCCATTTGGCAGACCCTTTTTAACATTATGCTTCAGGACTCACTAATCTAAACGATTTCCAAGCGTCTCTCCCAACAGAGTGAGTTTAGGGGCGGGGCTATCTGTGTGTCCGACCAATGGCAGATGGGGGGAGGGTTCAGGTAACCTGTTTGTAACACGTGATTTTTTTTTTTTTTTTTTTTTCCTGCATCCATTTGTCTCGGAAGACGGATGTCGGCACTGGGAATGACGTCCAGGCAAACCTTTGTTGTGCTCGCTCTTTCAGAATACAAACACACAAGAAAGCGGTGTTTTGAACAGACTTCTTGCTTTCTGCATCGATTTCACTTCCTGAATTGCTCCTTTTTCAAATCTGCATTTTCTTCCTACACTTTGAACTCCAAGTTCATCTCAAATACTCAGATGCATATTGTTTGCACCCAGATATACAGTACCGGGGAAAAGTTTGGAAGCATTACTATTTTTAATGTTTTTTGAAAGAGTATTTTCTGCTCACCAAGGCTGCATTTATTTAACTTTAAATCAGCTGTTTTCTATGTGAGTATATAGTAAAGTGTAATTTATTCCTGTATTAATAATCATAAATGTTTGTTGAGCATCAAATCATCATATGAAAATGATTTGTGAAGGATCATGTGACACTGAAGACTGGAGTAATGATGATAAATTCAGCTTTGATCACAGGAATAAATTTATATTTTAAAGTATATTAAAATAGAAAACCATTATTTTAAATTGTAATAATATTTCACAATTTTACAGTTTTTTTTCTGTATTTTTGATCAAATAAATGCAGCCTTGGTGAGTAGAAGAGGCTCTTTCAAAAACATTAAAAATAAAAATGTTTCCAAACTTTTGACCGGTACTGTATGTACTTTATTTCAACCTTTATTCGCTATTTGTTTTGTTTTGTTTGTTTTGATTGATTTTATGTTCTTTGCATGATAATCACTCTTGTCCATCATAATTTTGGTCTGATGGATCGCACTGCATCATCACAACACATTTATCGTGATGCAAGAAAAACGTGATTTTTTTTTTTTTTTTTTTTTTGCTCAAAATGTTGCTTTTTTAATTAAACTTACCCACATTGATAAGTGTTGGTAAAAAAGAATGTTTGAAGGGAGAATAAAACAGGTTTTTTTTGTTTAAAATCAGAGAGTCTGTTCTTTATTTTGATATTGCATGTTCAGATACACCGATCAGGCATAACATTATGACCACTGACAGGTGAAGTGAATAACACTGATTATCTCTTCATCACGGCACCTGTTAGTGGGTGGGATATATTAGGCAGCAAGTGAACATTTTGTCCTCAAAGCTGATGTGTTAGAAGCAGGAAAAATGGGCAAGCGTAAGGATTTGAGCGAGTTTGACAAGGGCCAAATTGTGAGGGCTAAACGACTGGGTCAGAGCATCTCCAAAACTGCAGCTCTTGTGGGGTGTTCCCGGTCTGCAGTGGTCAGTATCTATCAAAAGTGCTCCAAGGAAGGAACAGTGGAGAACCGGCGACAGGGTCATGGGCGGCCAAGGCTCATTGATGCACGTGGGGAGCGAAGGCTGGCCCGTGTGGTCCGATCAAACAGGCGAGCTACTGTAGCTCAAATTGCTCAAGAAGTTAATGCTGGTTCTGATAGAAAGGTGTCAGAATACACAGTGCATCGCAGTTTGTTGTGTATGGGGCTGCATAGCCGCAGACCAATCAGGGTGCCCATGCTGACCCCTGTCCACCGCCGAAAGCACCAACAGTGGGCGTCGCTTACCTGGGGAACACATGGCACCAGGATGCACTATGGGAAGAAGGCGAGCCGGCGGAGGCAGTGTGATGCTTTGGGCAATGTTCTGCTGGGAAACAATATTAGGAAGGTGGTCATAATGTTACGCCTAATCGGAGTATTCATACAATAAAATATTCTGGAAGCCATGAAACTTTTGTGAAAATGATCAAAAAACGCTGGCGGGGAAAGAGTTAAAATTTCCCACCAAACCAGTTAAAGTCGGCATGAAAAGGTCCATATTGTGACGTAGTGAAATGCTTCTGGAACAAGAACAAATGTAGGGCGGGGCTTGATTTTGATTGGATGCTGCTTAAATGTCTTCATATGTCATGCACACATTATTTATTCGGTTCCGATTAGTGGTGCAGAACTGATATACATAGATTAAAAAAGTAATGGAAAAGTAATATAATTTCCGTAGTGCATATGCATGTTTCTAATATGCTCAGTTTATGAACTTTGAGAATGCAATCTTTGTAAAAAATGATTTGATAAAAGTCAGTAATCCGGATTGCATGCACATGGACATTCATTGATGAAAATGTGTGTGAACCCTGAATATGCAACATTGCATTTGACGTTTGAGTGCATCAGCTGATTCCTTCTGTACAGCAGTGGCCTGTTGAACTGTACCTGACCGGCTTTAACCAGCACTTACAGAGAGCAGGCTGTGGCTGTAGATCTGCCTAATGTTGAAGCTGAAGTTTATTTATTTTATTTGAATGAATGCAGAAAGTATATCAAAGAGTAAAACTACACATAAAAGTCAGATATACAAATATACATTTATCTTACAGTCACTGCTATACACACAATTTGAAACATATCATAATCACTGTTTTCATTAATAAAGTCTTCTTGCATTCAGATTGACTGAAGTTGGGTGTGGTAACCCTTTATTTTTGACTATTTGCAAATAAATTGGTTGGAGAAAAATATTTCAATACAAGCATTTCAGTCAAATATAATTAATGTCAAACCTTTAACCCATCGGGGGGGGGGGGGGAAATCAACCCACGCAATGCAGTTTAAAAGTAATAAGACCCTGCATTTTTCAATGTAGCCATTATAATGTGTTTGCAGTGCATCACACCGTGTGCTTGAGACGGGAAACTAAAACAGGTCAGGTCACTAAAACCCAAAGCAACCAGTGAGTGGGATAAACCTGAGCTCGGCTGGAAATTGCGTAGGCGTCTGTTACCAACCTCCCCAAAAGTAAATGCACCCATGAACATATAAAGACTGTCAGCCGGTTTCCAGCTCAGATTTACAGCCGATGCATGATTTGTGGGCCGAGTGCCAGGATCATACTGCCCTCCGCTTCGTCTGGAGTGAAGTGCTCTATAAATGATTGAAGTGAAGTTGCTTCAGACAGCACCTTTTTCATGAGACGTGATAAACGCTCTGCACATGACGCAATCTGACCTGATAACCTTTAACTCTGAGACTGTGATCCAGCACTCACATCAGTAAATCAATGAGACAAACACTTGTGCTTCTTATGCTCAAACATGCGTGCACTACCGGACAAAAGTCTGGAATAATTATGATTATTTAATGTTTTTGAAAGAGTCACCAAGGCTGCATTTAATTGTAAACATTTTAAAATATTATTCCAGTGTAAAGCAGCTGTTTTCTGTGTGAATATATAGTAAAGTGTAATTTATTCCTGTGATCAAAGCTGAATTTATCATTACTCCAGTCTTCAGTGTCACATGATCCTTCAGAAATATTGTACATCTGACGTACACTATATTGGCAAAAGTTTTGTGACGCCTGCCTTTACATGCACATGAACTTTAATGACATCCCATTCTTAATCCGTAGGGTTTAATATGGAGTTGGCCCACCCTTTGCAGCTATAACAGCTTCAACTCTTCTGGGAAGGCTTTCCACAAGGTTTAGGAGTGTGTTTATGGGAATGTTTGACCATTCTTCTAGAAGCACATTTGTGAGGTCAGGCACTGATGTTGGACGAGAAGGCCTGGCTCGCAGTCTCCGCTCTAATTCATCCCAAAGGTGTTCTATCGGGTTGAGGTCAGGACTCTGTGCAGGCCAGTCAAGTTCCTCCACACCAAACTCGCTCATCCATGTCTTTATGGACCGACGCTTTGTGCACTGGTGCGCAGTCATGTTGGGACAGGAAGGGGCCGTCCCCAAACTGTTCCCACAAAGTTGGGAGCATGAAATTGTCCAAAATGTCTTGGTATGCTAAAGCATTAAGAGTTCCTTTTCTCTGGAACTAAGGGGCCAAGCCCAACCTCTGAAAAACAACCCCACACCATAATCCACCCTCCACCAAACTTTACACTTGGCACAATGCAGTCAGGCAAGTACCGTTCTCCTGGCAACCGCCAAACCCAGACTCGTCCATGGGATTGCCAGACAGAGAAGCATGATTGGTCACTCCAGAGAACACGTCTCACTGCTCTAGAGTCCAGTGGCGACGTGCTTTACCCCACTGCATCCCACGCTTTGCATTGCACTTGGTGATGTAAGGCTTGGATGAGCTGCTCGGCCATGGAAACCCATTCCATGAAGCTCTCTACACACTGTTCTTGAGCTAATCTGAAGGCCACAGAAGTTTGGAGGTCTGTAGCGATTGACTGCAGAAAGTTGGCGACTTCTGCTCACTGTGACCCTCAGCATGCGCTGACCCCGCTCTGTGATTTTACGTGGTCTACCACTTCGTGGCTGAGTTGCTGTTGTTCCCAATTGCTTCCACTTTGTTATAATACCACTAACAGTTGAGCGTGGAATATTTAGTAGTGAGGAAATGTCAGGAATGGACTTATTGCACAGATGGCAACCTATCACGGTACCACGCTTGAGTTCACTGAGCTCCTGAGAGCGACCCATTCTTTCACAAATGTTTGTAGAAGCGTCTGCATGCCTAGTGCTTGATTTATACACCTGTGGCCATGAAGTGATTGAACACCTGAATTCAGTGATTTGGAGGGGTGTCCCAATACTTTTGCCAATATAGTGTATATTTATTCTACACATATGGATCATATTGTTAACCCATCAATGCACAATTATGTGATTTATTTGCATTTGTGTTTTCTCTATTGTCTGTGACTCTGCTGCTGTTCACACAGAACTCGCTGCTTCCCGATGTTGTTAGTGGAGGACCGTCTTCATCCGAACACCTTTGATATTGTGGCCTAATTTTTGAATGTAACCGTTCAAGTGAAACAAATCACTATGGCAACATCTGTAGTGGTTACAGTGGTTTTCTCTCACCCACGCTAAAGGGGAAATTACTGTAGGCTTACATTGACGTGAAAGAATTTACTTGGAAACTTATCACCACAGACAGAAACATTTATTTGACTGGTTATTTTACACTCACCTAAAGGATTATTAGGAACACCATACTAATACTGTGTTTGACCCCCTTTCGCCTTCAGAACTGCCTTAATTCTACGTGGCATTGATTCAACAAGGTGCTGAAAGCATTCTTTAGAAATGTTGGCCCATATTGATAGGATAGCATCTTGCAGTTGATGGAGATTTGTGGGATGCACATCCAGGGCACGAAGCTCCCGTTCCACCACATCCCAAAGATGCTCTATTGGGTTGAGATCTGGTGACTGTGGGGGCCGTTTTAGTACAGTGAACTCATTGTCATGTTCAAGAAACCAATTTGAAATGATTCGAGCTTTGTGACATGGTGCATTATCCTGCTGGAAGTAGCCATCAGAGGATGGGTACATGGTGGTCATAAAGGGATGGACATGGTCAGAAACAATGCTCAGGTAGGCCGTGGCATTTAAACGATGCCCAATTGGCACTAAGGGGCCTAAAGTGTGCCAAGAAAACATCCCCCACACCATTACACCACCACCACCAGCCTGCACAGTGGTAACAAGGCATGATGGATCCATGTTCTCATTCTGTTTACGCCAAATTCTGACTCTACCATCTGAATGTCTCAACAGAAATCGAGACTCATCAGACCAGGCAACATTTTTCCAGTCTTCAACTGTCCAATTTTGGTGAGCTCGTGCAAATTGTAGCCTCTTTTTCCTATTTGTAGTGGAGATGAGTGGTACCCGGTGGGGTCTTCTGCTGTTGTAGCCCATCCGCCTCAAGGTTGTGCGTGTTGTGGCTTCACAAATGCTTTGCTGCATACCTCGGTTGTAACGAGTGGTTATTTCAGTCAAAGTTGCTCTTCTATCAGCTTGAATCAGTCGGCCCATTCTCCTCTGACCTCTAGCATCAACAAGGCATTTTCGCCCACAGGACTGCCGCATACTGGATGTTTTTCCCTTTTCACACCATTCTTTGTAAACTCTAGAAATGGTTGTGCGTGAAAATCCCAGTAACTGAGCAGATTGTGAAATACTCAGACCGGCCCGTCTGGCACCAACAACCATGCCATGCTCAAAATTGCTTAAATCACCTTTCTTTCCCATTCTGACATTCAGTTTGGAGTTCAGGAGATTGTCTTGACCAGGACCACACCCCTAAATGCATTGAAGCAACTGCCATGTGATTGGTTGATTAGATAATTGCATTAATGAGAAATTGAACAGGTGTTCCTAATAATCCTTTAGGTGAGTGTATATTGTTATAAAGTAGGTCAGTGCTACATCACTTACACCCTTTTTACAGTTTTACACCACTTTACTCAATGCATTGCATCACTGAAAGACATTAAAATCAGATTGCATAAGTGTTTTACCTTCAAGCACAAAATTCAGTGCAAAATCCTGCGTCCCATTGACCAACAACTTGCAATCTAGTTTAACCCGTGATTATACAGACCAGCACTCACAGCGCTGCAATTTACCCTCAGCCAATTCCTTCAGAAAGCCTCTGACTCTCGACATTTGAAGATGTGAAATGAAGAAGCAATCGTTCATCTGTCGTAATGCCGGTCGTTTAATGGGCTCATGCCACGAGAAATTTAAGTCAAATTTAAGTCAAAATGATGGCATAAAAAGTTGAAATTGACAACAAATCGAAATTGTGACATACTAAGTCAAATTATAACATGCTTAAACATAATTATGAGATTAAAAAGTTATGACAAAATAAATTATGACAAAAAGTCGAAATTACAACTTTGTCATAATTCCGACTTTTTATGTTATAATTGTGCCTTGGTTACGATTTATCAAAACATGATTTTCTTTTTCTTATGTGGTGGATTTGGGCTTCCTTTTAAAAATCCGTCATTATAAAAAAAAGGATTTATTTAATCAAGCTCTAAAAAACGGATATTGGATATTAAGTACATTTGCATAAGACTGCATCCGCGAATAGTTATACGCCATCGCACCATAAACCCCGCCCACTGGTGCACTATAAGCTCCGCCCACTGGCACACCATAAGCTCTGCCCACTGGCGCATCATAAACCCTGCCCACTGGCACGCTCTATAAGCCCTGTTCATTGGCACACCATAAATCCCTCCCACTGGCACACCATAAGCCCTTCCCACTGGCACACCATAAGCCCCTCCCACTGGCACGCCATAAGCCCTGCCCACTGGCACACATAAGCCCCGCCCACTGGCACACATAAGCCACACCCACTGGCACATCATAAGCCGCGCCCACTGGCACACATAAACCCCGCCCACTGGCACACATAAGCCCCGCCCACTGGCACATCATAAGCTGCGCCCACTGGCACACATAAGTCCCGCCCACTGGCACATAAGCCCTGCCCACTGGCACGCATAAGCGCCGCCCACTGGCACACCATAAGCTGCGCCCACTGGCACACATAAGCCCCGCCCACTGGCGTTCAATTGTGTTTCAGTGGTTTGACGCTGGTTTGCGTCTCTGTACAGACTTGTAAGGATGTAAACTCAATGTAATGACCCCTTTAACATATATCTGTATTATTTTTCAGGATATTTCCAGACCATATACCCTCCCTAGCAATAAATATATGAATATATTTAAAATCTGTAACATGATCACCATCATGGTTTAAGGTTCATGTACTGCTGGTTCCACAGGAAGCCATATGAAGGCAGTTTCACAAACCAAACTGAGTTTCTCGTTTCCCGACCACAGAGCACAGTGCAGCCAGGCTTTATTCTCACTTCATTCAAGCCGTTTGTGTCTGGAATAAACCAGTAATTCTTTGGGTACAAACAACAACAACCTCATTAACCTACTTTGTGAGGAATTATAGAGCTTTCTGACACAGAAAATGAGAAAGTTTAGAAACATGTTGAGACATTTACACTGAAACATTTTAAATTCTGATAAAGTGAACAAAAATGTAAGTATGTAGCACTGAAGAATAAAACGGATTGATCTGTGAGGTAGGAAAGAGATTTGGGGTTTTCTTTGCTGTGACACTGAACCGAGGATGAAGATCATTCATCAGAACAGTGACACAAACCCAGCAACTATGACGCTTGGTAAACATAGATGAACTTCATCAGATTTGACCTCAGACTGAGATAGTGTCAGATTTCAACAGCCTGAGAACCACTGAGGTAATGTATTTCATAATTGGCGTCATATTCCATATGTATTGACATGTCCACTTGACCTTATATGTCTTAGAAATGTATATAACATTGCAATGCCAGAAAGATTAAAAAAGGAAAGAATGTACATTTCCTGAAGAAAATGTGAGTGGTGCTTACAGTGGCAAAACTCGGCACTCGGTTGCTAGGGTGTGTTTAGGCGGTTGCTAAGCTGTTCTGGGTGGTTGCTAGGCGGTTGCTAGGGTGTTCTGGGTGGTTGCTATGGCGTTACTAGGCGGTTTCTAGGGTGTTCTGGATGGTTGCTAGGGTGTTCAGGGTGGTTGCTAAGGTATTCTGGGTGGTTGCTAGGGCATTGCTAGGCGGTTGCTAAGGTATTCTGGGTGGTTGCTAGGGTGTTCTGTGCGGTTGCTAGGGTGTTCGGGGTAGTTGCTAGGCGGTTGTGGGTGGTTGCTAGGTGGTTGCTAAGGTATCCTGGGTGGTTGCTAGGGCGTTGGTAGATGGTTGCTATGGTGTTCTGGGCAGTTGCTAGGGCGTTGCTAGGCAGTTGCTAGGGTGTTCTGTGTGGTTGCTAGGCGGTTGCTAAGGTATTCTGGGTGGTTGCTATGGTATTCTGGGTGGTTGCTATGGCGTTGCTAGGTGGTTGCTAGGGTGTTTTGGGTGTTGCTAAGGTATTCTGGGTGGTTGCTAGGTTGTTGCTAGGCGGTTGCTAGGAAAGGTGTGAGTCAAAGGGGAAGTTATGGAATTAATTGATTCACTAGATGTGTGTGTGTGTGTGTGTGTGTGTATAGAGTATATGGACTGATGTGTGTGTGTGTGTGTGTGTATTAGGGGTTGAATGACTTAATTTATGTGATGAAAGTCGAGTCGACGTCGATTAGTCACTGATGACGTCATTAATGAGCAAATAAGCCTGAAGCTCGAGCTGAGACTGAACACCTATGGCGTCTGACCACTGATCTATATAAATGACTGGATTGCTCATGACGTTCTAAACTGCCATCAGGCGGTGAAGCCACCGGAAGTGTTCGAGCGGCCATCTTAGTATTCCCTACTGACAGAGGGCATCATTGACATACAGCCAAAACATTGAGCTAAAATCACACGATTTGCAGCGTATCAGTCTCACAGGATTAGTTTTACGATATATGTATGTAAATTTAATAGTTACTTGTTATCTGTAATCTTTATGGTCTTTTCGGAGAGGATGAGTCATATATTGAAATCGTTAATGTGGGTGTGTCTACTGCACACTGCCGACACAGGTAACGTAACTGAACTAACACAAAATATATTTCTTTATGTATGTAATTATGGAAAAAAAATATTAAACATTAACACATATCTGTGTTTAGCTGCAGAAATTGATTTCGAATAGCTTATACAATAAATATTAACATAAGCCTCTATTACTATATTGCACTCTATTGTATTACAATTAAAATTTTGCCATGCATCATCTCGGAAATAAATCAGTCAGCGTTATTTGTCTGAATAAGTTATGATGCGTGTATTTTATTTCCTGATTGAGCAACATCTATTTCAGACTCTTAAAGACAGCGCAAATCTATGGCGTTTAGAGTTTCCATATGAGTAAAGTGTTGCCACGTATGCCATGTTGTTGAATTAATTATTAATTTAACCATCGTTTAAAACATTAAATGCATAACGAAATCATTGTTGAAACATTTGCAGTTAGCCTACTGTATGAATAAATACAATACTACAGCACAACATAAACACATAAACACAACAGTAGCTACAAGGCGATTTCAGGTTACAAGGCATACTTTTTCCGATTTCAAAATGCGCGCTTTGACATTTGTAATACATATGCTGAAGTGTCTCGTCCACCCGCCGAGCTGATGTTCACTACTGTAATAAGCAGGGGAAATTCCCGATTTTAAACGAATAACCAATTGGGAACAACAGCAACTCGTAACACGTAAAATCACAGAGTGGGGTCAGCGCATGCTGAGGGTCACAGTGCACAGAAGTCAGCAACTTTCTGCAGTCAATAGCTACAGACCTCCAAACTTCTGTGGCCTTCAGATTAGCTCAAGAACAGTGCGTAGAGAGCTTCATTGAATAGGTTTCCATGGCCGAGCAGCTCATCCAAGCCTTACATCACCAAGTGCAATGCAAAGCGTGGGATGCAGTGGGGTAAAGCACGCCGCCACTGGACTCTAGAGCAGTGAGACGTGTTCTCTGGAGTGACCAATCATGCTTCTCTGTCTGCCAATCCCATGGACGGGTCTGGGTTTGGCGGTTGCCAGGGGAACGGTACTTGCCTGACTGCATTGTGCCAAGTGTAAAGTTTGGTGGAGGGGGGATTATGGTGTGGGGTTGTTTTTCAGGGGTTGGGCTTGGCTCCTTAGTTCCAGTGAAAGGAACTCTTAATGCTTCAGCATACCAAGACATTTTGGACAATTTCATGCTCCCAACTTTGTGGGAACAGTTTGGGGACGGCCCCTTCCTGTTCCAACATGACTGCGCACCAGTGCACAAAGCGTCGGTCCATAAAGACATGGATGAGCGAGTTTGGTGTGGAGGAACTTGACTGGCCTGCACAGAGTCCTGACCTCAACCCGATAGAACACCTTTGGGATGAATTAGAGCGGAGACTGCGAGCCAGGCCTTCTCGTCCAACATCAGTGCCTGACCTCACAAATGCGCTTCTAGAAGAATGGTCAAACATTCCCATAAACACACTCCTAAACCTTGTGGAAAGCCTTCCCAGAAGAGTTGAAGCTGTTATAGCTGCAAAGGGTGGGCCAACTCCATATTAAACCCTACGGATTAAGAATGGGATGTCATTAAAGTTCATGTGCATGTAAAGGCAGACGTCCCAAAACTTTTGGCATATTTCTGCACTACTGAATGTTTCTCTTTGTGCGCTACTGTATGTGTATATAGACCGATAATAATTACAATTAATAATTTAAAATAAATAATGAAAAATATATAAATTAATCATTTAATTCTACTACTACTCATGTAGAAGTAATTTTAAATAAATTAATAATTTTCAATTTTAAGCAGAAATATCTGAGCTTCAGTATGTGTGGTTTACAGTATCAGCTCATTTGCAGCTATCTGTGAGTGTTAACCTTTAAAATAAATAATTTAAAATAAATTAATTAATAATAGTTTCTTTTTATTTTATCAGAATCAGAAAGAGCTTTATTGGCAGATATGTTTACACATACAAGGAATTTGTTTTGGTGTTTGTTTGGACAGTGACAAGACAGATAATAAAAAGTATAAAAATATAGAATAAGTAAATAGAAAATAACAATATACAAAAATAGACAATAGACGGTATATGGGTGTAAAGATATGTTATGTACAAATGCAAGGATATGTAAATAAGTATGGTGTGTTAAGTAAATAAATGCATAAATAGTGTTGTTTATGGCTAAGTGGGGACATTAACAGAGGAAGTGTGAGGGCTCCAGAAGGATTCAGGACCTCAGTGTCACTTTACAGTAGCGGTGTGTTTCTAACTAACTCAGTAACACACTTCATTCGTCTCCATGTGGTTACAAGCACGAACCCAAGGGTACAGTATCAGCTCATTTACAGCCGTCTGTGAGTCTTAGCCTGCCATTTTCTTCTGGTTCAGTGACTAATATCTGTCCTTCCTGTGCGTTGGTTTGCAGAAATTCCCCACTTGTACTGATAGAAGAAAGTCCACCTGTGCGGTGTATGTACCTCTGAAGGGCACGTAGTGTTTTAGAGGCTCGTCTTCTGCGATTGTGTGCTTTGGCTTCAAGTCTTTTAGGGTCCTATTAGGCAGGAAGCTCTTGCGTCATTCTGTTAACTTTCTTTTTCTTGTAAATGCCAACGGCATGATGAAACATTAGGTTGGCGAGTTATTAAATGAAGTTCATGTTCATTTCTTTATTTCTAAGAATGTGAGACCAACAGTGAAAGTGCTTCTGTTTAGCAGTTTTTTGTTAGAAGTTAAAAAATTAACATGAATTTGAGAATGCCTTAGACATTTAATGTGTCTTGCATCTTGAGCTTCAAGTCAGCTTTATTTCTACAGTGCTTTATACAATACAGACTGATTAAACATTAATAAACAGGAAAATACCAGAATCACTGATGCAAACCATCAAATTCAGGGATGCACGATATATCGGTATCAGCCAAAATATGTTCATTTTTAATGTTATCGATATCGGTCAGAAATATATTAAAGCACACAACATGGTTCAAGTTCACTTGTGCATTCGCGTCATTTTGTGCAGATATACACCGATCAGGCATAACATTATGACCACTGACAGGTGAAGTGAATAACACTGATTATCTCTTCATCACGGCACCTGTTAGTGGGTGGGATATATTAGGCAGCAAGTGAACATTTTGACCTCAGAGTTGATGTGTTAGAAGCAGGAAAAATGGGCAAGCGTAAGGATTTGAGCGAGTTTGACAAGGGCCAAATTGTGATGGCTAGACGACTGGGTCAGAGCATCTCCAAAACTGCAGCTCTTGTGGGGTGTTCCCGGTCTGCAGTGGTCAGTATCTATCAAAAGTGCTCCAAGGAAGGAACAGTGGTGAACCGGCGACAGGGTCATGGGCGGCCAAGGCTCATTGATGCACGTGGGGAGCGAAGGCTGGCCCGTGTGGTCCGATCAAACAGACGAGCTACTGGAGCTCAAATTGCTCAAGAAGTTAATGCTGGTTCTGATAGAAAGGTGTCAGAATACACAGTGCATCACAGTTTGTTGCGTATGGGGCTGCATAGCCGCAGACCAGTCAGGGTGCCCATGCTGACCCCTTTTATGATCATTTACTGATTCAACGCACAGAAATAAAGCACCATCTGAAAGATTAGTGATAAATTATGTTTAATTAAATGCTATTAAAATAAAAAATGCATTAAATCCAAATTAATGAATTAAAACTGAATCTATGATGGGAAGCGCCTGACGGAAACCCCTTCAATCTGGTTTCATGTTGACTTTAAAAGAAGCCGCTGATTCTTCACATTTCTCTGGACAGGACTTTATCACACTATAGCTGCGGTCAGCACGGAGAACTCGTCTGGAGTTAATGTGTCACCTGGCCTTCTTACAGCAGTTGGGAAATGACTGGCCTTGAAAGGCGTCTGGGAGGGTTTTTCTGCAAAAGCAGCTTATCTCAGCTGAGATGAAAGTATAAATGCAGCGTTCAGCTGGAGAGCGTGTGTGGATATGAGCCTTCAGCACACCGTCATCATCCGTCGGTGCTCTTTTGATAAACATGGGTGTGGCGTACAGCGTGGGAGAGTAAGTATTTCACAGTCTTTTAAATTCCACTTTCGTTGCTGAATTTGAACTGTGATGAACCTTTAACATTCATGGAACCTTTGCATTGCACAAAAGGTTCTTAATTGGCGTCGAAGGTTCCATGAAGAAACTTTAACACACAGCGATGCCATAGAAGAACCATTTTTGGTTCCACAAAGAATTTTTAATCATCTGATGAACCGTTTTGAATCTTTTGTGCAATGGAAAGGTTATGGGTAGGGTAACACTTACTTGACCCTGTTTACGCCTGATATTAAGATGCATGTTGGTTGATAGACGAGTAGACGAGAAACATTCAGTTTACACCTGGTGTTTTAATTATGACCCACTTTCAGCCACTTCTGTCCTGATTTCTACGATTCAACTACCTCTGGAAGTGGTTGAAAGTGGACAAGCTTCTGTATTTAGTGATCTGATCAACTAAAACGCACCTTAATACCAAGTGTAAACGGGGCAAAACGTAACTGTGCAACTCCATGTCAACTAGTAGTCATTAGAGTATTAGTAGACTGTCTGCAAACCCGAATAAGTTGGCAAAACTAAAAAAAAAAATTACTCAAATTTTTTAAGTTAAGAAATGTTTAAATATTTTAATCATACATTTTAAGTGCTCTGAACTTTAAATATTTGAGTAAGCTCATTCACAAAAGTATCATATAATCGCAAATTTTTAGTAGTGGAAACTTGACTAGCATTAACCAGCTAATTCAATAAATGCCACCTTGCTAATTGGTAACACAATGCTTTGGTAGCATTAGCATAGCATAGCACTTGCTGAATGAGGACATAAATATAATACATTTAAAAAAAAATGTAAAACATATAATGAACAGAAACTCTTCTAAACTAGCATAACAAAACATCAAACATACTAAATCTCCCACTTAACGTTAATCTTGCACACACAAAAAAAACATAAAATAACACTTAATTTTGGCATTTACTTTGAGTGTCATGGCAAAGCATGCTGGGAAATAGAAATCCCAGCCCAGTTTCGGTTAAATTTAAGTTAGTCTAAATTAAAAGAAACAAGTTCATAAAACTCAAAACAATGAAACAATTCTGATTACTTAAAATGTGTCCGTTTTGAGAACTCAAAAGATTTTAATTGGGTTAAAAGCCAATTGGGTTTTGGTTATTACTAAAAAATAACCTAATGATGTTAAAATGACCCAACATTTTTGGAAAATAACCCAACAAGTAACCCAACTCTGGTTGGCATAGTACCTTCCCAACTGTGGGTTATTTTAACCCAATTAATTGGGTTAAAAGCCAGTTGAGTTCTGGTTATTACTAAAAAATAACCCAACAATGTTAAAATGACCCAACATTTTTGGAAAATAACCCAACATAGTGACCCAATATGTGTAACCCAATGTTTTTACTGTGTATCTATGATGCATAAATGAAACTCGGTTTAGAGAAAATTGTACTTAAAATTCAAAGCTTCTTAAATTCCCTGCAACACTTTATCGTTTCTTATTTTAAAATCTTTCCATTGGCACTATGAAGAAAAGCCTAGGATGAATGAATGAAGGAAAGAAGCATTTATAATGTGCTATTGTTCACCCAAAGCGTTTTACAACCACATCAGGATGCATTACGCAGGTTTTCTGGCCAACCCTTTATCGTCTTAGGTCAGTTTCCAGCAAAGTCCTCAGTTTCCGTATCTCTCACAGTCTGGATTAATCCCTTGTGTGCGTGTGCCAAGGAAAGTGGTTTTAATATTGTTTCCAGATGTGCCTGTGCTCCAATAGCAGCGGGACTTGAGGAATGTTCATTGTGCAATCGGCGTCTGCTGTTGATGTTACAAGCAATTACTGTAACTTCCAGGAAAAGCATCTTTTTATAGTCATTGCATTACTGTCTGTTAGACTGATGGAGCTTCTGAGGTTGAAATCAGTGCATTAGGTCAATATGCATCACACACATTTACATGCAAATGAGTTACAGTTCATGTGAATGTTTGTATAATATGGATCTGATGTGACCACAGCATGAGCTCAATTTCTGCCTTTGGCTTTCTTAGGGTGGACCATCTGTACACGTTCTTTGTTCAGTGGTCTCCGGAGACTATCTACAGTAAACACACCAGCAAGCAGGATTTCCTAAAGGTCCATCCAGAAACCCTCAATGTGATTGACACACTGCTGAGTAATTCTGCCCCCAAAAACTGGAAAGTAAGTGATGCATGTTGCACAAAATTTTTAACTAAATAAAAAATGTTTTTATATTTTTCTTTTAAGTTATTGTTATTTTTAATGTGTGTTTTATCTTTGTCATTTGTACTCAACACACTTTTTTATAAGATTTACGCAATTTAATTAATAGTAAAATTCCAATTAAATTGAATTAAATAATATGTCATTTAATTGAACAATCCTTAATCAATTACTCATTCAATTCTATTTGATGGAATTTTACTATAAATTAAATTGCGTACATTTTTTTTGAGTGTTTTTTTAAACATATCTATATAATTCCTATTCATTTCTATTTCAGTTTTAGTTTATTTTAGTGCATCACGTTAAACTAAATTAAAACAAGTCATGTTATCTAGCTGAAATAAAATTTAATTTTATGTTCGTATTTTATTTATAGCGTGGTTTTCATTTTAGTTAACTATAATAACCCTGATTTATAATAGTAAAATTAAAAAAAGTTAATATTAGTAATAGTAAAAAATAAATAAAAATAATGATGATAATACAAATTCAGAGTTATAATGAAATGTTTGCATGGCTTGAGGTCAGTTCAGTCCAGAGGAAAATTATTGCTCCGTATCATCTTTTTTATAATGCATTAGGAGAAATACAAATCCTCAAGATCTCATTTATGAATGTGTTTTCCCATGGGTGGAGGTAGAAAAACTCTCAAGCGAGCAGAAACATGCTTTTTTAAATCTGACCATATTTGGCTAAGCTTCCTCTTCTGTGGGTTTTCTCAAAAACGAAACTATGCTTGAAATGTGAGATGGGTGGGTGGAGAAACACGCTATAAACAGGCTGCTCACAACTCCCAGTGAACAGACTCAAGGCACAGAGAAATCACTAAACATGAGGCCAATGCAAGAGAGCATTAAGATCTTGTACTTTGCCAATGGATCAGAGGAGCCGTTTGTAGAGGTGAGCTTTGAGGAAGGACAGTACGGCTTACTGTAACTCATCTCACATTCAGTCACTGATGCTTCACGTCTGTTTGTTTTCCTCCAGATCATCACTGTAAATCAGCAGAAGCGCCGTCCGAGTGTTTGCAGCTCCGCAGACTCTGAATCCGAGGAGCTGCTGCCGGTTTTAATAGACCACAGTCAGATCCTGAATGAACACCATCTTGAACAAGTAAGTGCGCTTTTCTGATCCAAACATGCACGTGCTTTAGATTCAAGCATTGATGTAAATGTGGATCTCCACAGCTGATGAATCACATCCCGGCACGGACTCGAGGTTATCCGTGGAAGCTGGTGTACAGCACGGCGGAGCACGGCACCAGCCTGAGGACACTGTACAGGCAGATGGGAGAGTTAGACAAACCGGTGCTCATGGTCATCAAGGATACGGACAACCAGGTGAGTTCACAGGTGCACGTGTGGCATCCGGCATCAATCAAACCTTCAATGTGTACAGCGTGAGTTAAAGGGATAGTTCACCTAAAAATTTAAATTAGCCCATGATTTACTCGCCCTCAAGTCATCCTAGCTGTATATGACATTCTTCTTTCAGATGAACACAATCAGAGTTATATTAAAAAATGTCCTGGCTAGGGTTGGGTACTGAACTCGGTACTTTTAAGGGCACCGACCGAATTACATCAGTACTACAGAGTACCGATTCACATTAAATCAATCGGTACCAAATGTCGGTATCTGAGAACGCATCTGGTGATATAGACTAGTGTCTGTGAATATTAAACCGCAAAAAGAGGTTATATAGGTTATATCATATTTAAACTATTTAAATATGAACCCTGCATGTCGCACGGTTTAATTTACCACACACACACACGCATGCGCGGTCGCGTGTTTCCATCTCATATGAGGACATGAATGCATGAACTTCATCTCCAGAGCCGCTCTGAGAGTCACTTCATGAGCATTTTACCCTCCGCATTTTACTAAATTAAATAAAAATAAAACGGTTGTTTTTATGAATTCAGTGAATTAAGTAGCTAGTAGCCTACTGTTTACTGGTAAATATTACAGTAAACAAACATCACAGACCAAGGCATAATGTCAATAACACTTCTATAAATGACTTAGGTAAACATCCCTAAAGGTACAGTTTTACCGGTTAAAATGTAAACGGTACCCAACCCTAGCCCTGCCTAATCCAAGCTTTATAATGTATAATCACTGCCATTATAAAGCTTGTATTAGCCAGGACACTCTGATTGTATTCGTCTGAAAGAAGAAAGTCATATACACCTAGAATGGCTTGAGGGCGAGTAAATCATGGGATAGTTTTCATTTTTGGGTGAACGATCCCTTTAATATCAAGCAATTATATTATGACTTCCATTTGCATAAAATAGATCTTAAATTTCATCATTGCATTGATGCATGTGGCAAACGCTCAAGTGACTTGCATTGCACATAAAGTATAAATTGAATCAGTTCATGCATTCACTGGGAATCGAACCCTTGGCCTTGGATGAATTGAGCTCGTTTCATAATTGATGAACTTTACTCAGTTATTGAACCGAACTGATGTGATCATCTTCTCTGGAGATGTTCTCGTCATTGATTCTGCTGTTTATCAGCTGCTTTGAACCCATCTGTTCTGTAAAGCTAAAAACAACCTGTTTCTGTAAATCCTCAGGTGTTCGGAGCGTTTTCCTCCGACCCTTTCAAAGTGAGCAGCTACTGCTACGGGACGGGAGAGACGTTCCTCTACAGCTTCAGTCCGGAGTTTCAGGTACCCGTCGCTCCGCTCTGATCCGAATAACTCACATCCGATCGCATGCACGAGCGAGTTTTGACCTGTAGTTTGGTTCTTGTGCAGATTTTCCGCTGGAGTGGAGAAAACTCCTACTTTGTGAGAGGATTCCTCGACTCGCTCCAGATGGGAGGAGGAGGGTAAGGCATTATTATCAGTCTGTTATTGCTTTAATGGCATGAAATGACTTTTATCACATTTCCACCTGCAGTCGCCAGTTTTGAGAACTTATCGTTTGATTCGTCTTTACTCATAATGAAAGATCCATGTGATTATAGGTGTGGGATTTACCACAAAAAAACCCTAAAAATTATCCAATGATCCAATCAATTCCCCATGGTCAAATGCATTTCCATGCATTGGAAAAACCCTTTTCTTCATCTCATCGTAGCTGATTGGTGTGTTTAGATGAATTCTGCATCTGTATTCACTGCCACTGATGCAGAATAAAGAGGGAGTTGTTTTACGCTACTACAGTATTTGGAGCTTCTGCTTTTTGAATGTGGAAGAGAGGTGAAGATCTATTGTGCAAATGATTCTTCTTTCATCCTCTGTGAAACATTTGATCTTGCCTGAGCTTCTGCTTTCTGTAAAACTGAAATAGATGCTGACGATGAAACACAAAAACTGTGGAAAAAGTGCTTTCATGCTGTTTGATTATTATATTATTATTATATTATAGCTCATATTTCATGGAAGAAATGAATGAAAACAGTTGGTGTGGTCTGATGAACTGATCATGATTCTTGTGCTGATGATTCATTGTCATACGAATAATTACGATTAATTACAATAGGCCTGTATTACTTATATTTTAATGATTATTTAATAAAAATTACAATTGGATTGTGTGATTTACATTTTAATGTAATATTTATTTAATATAATATAATAATAAATATAATAAAATAGGCCTGTATGATTGTGTTAGACCCGTATAATATTCTGAAAATTAATTTATATATATATAAAACATAATAATAAAACATAATAATAACAATTATAAAAAATTAATGATAATTTAAGAAGAATTATAATAAAATTGGATTGTATGATTTACATTTTAATCTTGTGAAAATGAATAATATTTATATAATATAATATAATAATACAAGGCCCATATGATTTATGTTTTAATGTTGAGAAAATTAATCATATTTATTTATTTTATATATATATATATATAAAACATAATAATAAAAATTATAATAAAATAGGCCAGTTTTAAAAATTATAATAAAATAGGTCAAAATTAATAATATAATAATAGGTCCATAGGATTTGTTATATTGTTGTGAAAATTAATAATATTAATATAATTAATTTATATATATATATATATATATATATAACAAAATATAATAATGCTGTTTGATTAAACCCACATTTGGCATAAAGACCTTTGAATATCTTTGTGTATTTTTTTAATATTCTACTTCCAAACTAAAACAAGGAGACACGATATTGCGCATCTGATGGCATTTCTATAAGTGCTTAAATTTCCCTTATTTGGATGCCAAGATGAGAATTGATCTCAAATAACTGCAGTTAGATCGATTAACTGCGATCAGACGATTAATCAATAATCAAAGCAGGTGTAAATGCAACAGATAAAAGCATCTGCCAAATGCATATGTGTAAATATGAGTTTGTAATGATTGTTGTTGTTTGTTTGACAGGGGTCCGTTTGGTTTGTGGCTGGACGCTGACCTGTACCGCGGCGCCAGTTATTCCTGCGACACCTTCTGCAACCGGCCGCTCAGCCTCCATCACGACTTCACCGTTCAGGATCTGGAGGTCTGGACGTTCGCCTGAGCAGAAACCGCTCTTTCCCGACTGTCTGTTATCACTGCTGTTTCATCTGAGCTCTGTGAAACTGGCGGAACTCGTCTGTTTACTCAACAGAACTTGTTTCTCACTTGTAAGCGGCTTTAGATAAAAGCTTCTGGTAAATGAACCAGCAACAATGTACATTTAAAGCAAACAAGTTGAGGCAGGATTTGGGTTTTCAGTTCCTACTTCCAGTAACAGTAACTGTTGAAGACCTGACGGGACCTGAACGGCATTGCTCAAGATGCAAAGCTTCAAGCGCACATGTTCCAAACTATGTAGGCAACACAGCACACTAGTTTTGAGACGAAGCCCGTGAGAACTACTGACTTTACTTTAAAATGCACTTATAGAGAACCAATGGTTCATGTGTCCAACTACTAACTGTCCATGAAAAAGGATTTGAAAAGGAAAAATGGTGCACTGTATGATTGTGATTTTACTGTGTTATTTTTTTACTGTATTTAAAGAACTTTGTGATCACTGTTAATATGTTGAATTGTGTGGGTTTTGATTGTGTTTATCAAGCAGTGCTGGCGCTGCATCTGGGTTTTGGATGTCTAATAAAACACATTGTTTTTCGGGAAACTGTGTCTGTTTTCCATCATCAGTAAATCACACTCTTTACATCAGAACGGTGGAGCGCAGGCCGTGCATATACAACAACAGACCCTTTTCACAGACTGTGATGACGCGTTTTAACGTTTCATCAATATCGTAAATCCTGCAAAGTTTTTTGTATTTTCATTTTTTTTAAATGTATGTACATTTATAACACATACTTGGTATTATATTACTTTTGCATCAAATTACAAAAAACAAGTTACCGCTGCTGCTAATACAGCGTCTATGGGAGTGACGGTAAAACATCTTTCTCTCTTTTCACTGCCGTTATCAATCTCACTCTATTTTTCCCCTTTTTGAAAGTTGTGAAATCACCACTGTGGAGTTTTTCTTTTGCTATTTGAGCAAATGGGGACACAAAAAATATATTTAATGTATTCTCTCATTCACCGCTATAAAAGTTAACCCAACTATGACGACTTCCGCTTCTGAGAAACCCGGAAATGTGAAAAGGGTCTATACAACACAGATTGCTTCAAAGCAGCTTTACAGTGATAATAGGAAAGTAATTTTGCATTAGAAGAAAAGCTAAAGTAGGTTTTTGATTGATTAATTTCTGTTGTAAAAACTGATTAGTTTTTTAATTTGGTGCCACTTAAACAACACCATCCTCAGCTAAAACAGAAAACCCCCAATGCGTTCCGGTCGGACGCCCATCCGCACGGCAACAGCACTTGGTGGTCGGAGAACGCAAACCATGAAATAGGTTTTGAAACTATACCATCATCATCCCCGGGCAAACCCCAAACATGTACGAATGCATTACGTGTTCAGCCTATAGGCAAGCACGTTTGACTACGTATGAGTGCATATGTGTTTTTATCTGTATAGAGGGGTAGGGAAGGAGACCTTCACAGGGGGAGTCTAGTTGACACGAGGTGCGTTCCATTCGACAGGGTCCCTGCGCAGTGTTCACTGCTCCCTACTCCCTGAGCACGGTATATCAGGAGAAGTGGACTTCGCTGACAATAATCGCTCATTTGGAACGCTCTGCAACGTCATCAAAGAAAGACAGCGACGGGGTCGCGCAGATTATGATATAACACAAACAAATGTCGTAATTTACTTTACTTTCAAATTTAAAATCATGTAATAGTGCTATATATATATATATATATATATATATATATATATACACACAAAATACACAGTATGTATCAATCTAATAAATATAATCAAAACATTGTATTAGTCTATTAGTTTTACTTTTAGTAGTTTATTTACTATTATTGCATAGACTAACGTTACTGTATATTTAATTGACTATTAACAGATTTGAAGTTGTAGCCTACTGTAACTCATTCAATATGAAAATACATTTTGATTTGGTTAACTGTATATGTGTTCTTAATAATTGTAGCGGTCTCATTGCACGCGCAGCTGCATAGTAAACATTCCTGAGGTAAATAAAGTAAAATAAAAAACGACAGCGCCTCAGCTGCTTCTCAACACTTTTACTTTGTTTACATATTCATACAATATAATATGCGAATGTCACAGTCATTGCTATAACCATTCATAAATACTCTAGTTTGTATAATAATAACTATGAATATTCAAATGCATTCGTAAACTCCTCCATCGCAGAGCCGTTTAAAAACTCTTCCAACGGCTCTGCTCCATCGTTAGTTCTGGTGATGCGACGCACAGTGACAGTTGGGTGATTTTCGCTCTCCACTTCCTGTGAAGTGATGTATCGATGTACCCTTCTTCCCTACGCCGTTCGCAGTACCCTTCGAACTGAACATGTTCGCTCCCTTCGGATTGGAATCTCACTTAAAATGGCGGAATACCCTGTGAAGTCCACTTCGCAGTCCACTTAAGGTCGAATGGACCGCACCTACGGTCTCTTCTGACACTTCAGGGCTGTGTTGGTCGTGTCTAGGCGCAGGTCCACCATCTGATCTGGATCCGGCCGACTGCAGTAAACCTCGGGATAAACAGAGAGACTAACATTAGTGTAGATGT
This sequence comes from Coreius guichenoti, assembly GCA_039654105.1. Classification (NCBI taxonomy): domain Eukaryota; kingdom Metazoa; phylum Chordata; class Actinopteri; order Cypriniformes; family Gobionidae; genus Coreius; species Coreius guichenoti. Next base: position 1,562,743 of record CM077176.1, read on the forward strand.
AACGAGTACATCAGGTGTTATTGGAAGTGTTCCCGTTCCAGCTGACCTAGTTAATCCAGCCTAAAACAATCATTTAACTGATTTGAATAATAGAAATTAAAAATGTTTTATGTGTATGCCATAGTAAAGAGATGTGTTTTTAGTCTAGATTTAAACTGACAGAGTGTGTCTGCTTCCCGAACAATGCTAGGAAGACTGTTCCAGAGTTTAGGTGCTAAATAGGAAATGGATCGACCGCCTGCAGTTGATTTTGATATTCTAGGTATTATCAACTGGCCAGAGTTTTGAGACCGCAATAGACGTTAAATACAGTTCGCTATGTAATATTCATGTCATAGTCACTGTCACTGTATACCCCAAAGAAAATATGATTCCCAGTGCACAGATTCACCACATGTGCTTACATGTACATGTTTTTTTTTTGTTGTGAAATACTGTAATAGGATTACAGAATCAAGAAGTTCCCATCTAAACCATAAAGGCCTGTTGAATGACGAATGATGATGACTGTAACGATAACTGTAACTATAATTAAAACAATGACTGTAACTATAATTATAAAGATGATTATAACAATGACAACACCAATCAGGCATAACATTATAACACTGATTATCTCTTCATCACAGCACCTGTTAGTGGGTGGGATATATTAGGCAGCAAGTGAACATTTTGTCCTCAAAGTTGATGTGTTAGAAGCAGGAAAAATGGGCAAGCGTAAGGATTTGAGTGAGTTTGACAAGGGCCAAATTGTGATGGCTAGACAACTGGGTCAGAGCATCTCCAAAACTGCAGCTCTTGTGGGGTGTTCCCGGTCTGCAGTGGTCAGTATCTATCAAAAGTGCTCCAAGGAAGGAACAGTGGTGAACCAGCCACAGGGTCATGGGCGGCCAAGGCTCATTGATGCACGTGGGGAGCGAAGGCTGGCCCGTGTGGTCCGATCAAACAGACGAGCTACTGTAGCTCAAATTGCTCAAGAAGTTAATGCTGGTTCTGATAGAAAGGTGTCAGAATACACAGTGCATCGCAGTTTGTTGCATATGGGGCTGCATAGCCGCAGACCAGTCAGGGTGCCCATGCTGACCCCTGTCCACCGCCGAAAGCACCAACAGTGGGCATGTGAGCATCCGAATTATATAATACAATTTACTTCTGATTTGTTGAAATCTGAAATAACAGGTCGCTGAAGGGTAGTGAATATATTATAAATTATTTCCCAAACTTTGTTCTTCAATTCTGTCCATTTCTCAATTATTATATAAAAAAATAGTAGAAATGTCCATCCAAGAAATCCAGATGCTTTCTGTACCACAATGGCAGTTTGTCAATCTCAGTTTCCTTGTTAGCCTATCCACTAAATCCAATCACACAAGTGATGGGAGCAAAGCACTGATGCACACACACCTTCCAGCAGAGGTCAATGCGACTGATTCAATTCCCACTGAGTGAACACTTTCCCTACATGTGCAAAACTACTTATTTTCAAAATCGACCAGTCTTGTAATTGTCTTAAGGTTTGTCAGTCTGTCCCTCAAACAACAAAAGCCAGTTCCTTAATGACATGTCTTCATGTAAACTAACTGTCAATCCCTCACTGTGTAAATAGTCAGGTTATAATTAATAAAATGTCTGATCTTGCCCACAGCATATATAAACCGATCAGGCATAACATTATGACCGGTGAAGTGAATAACACTGATTATCTCTTCATCACGGCACCTGTTAGTGGGTGGGATATATTAGGCAGCAAGTGAACATTTTGTCCTCAAAGTTGATGTGTTAGAAGCAGGAAAAATGGGCAAGCGTAAGGATTTGAGTGAGTTTGACAAGGGCCAAAATGTGATGGGTAGACGACTGGGTCAGAGCATCTCCAAAACTGCAGCTCTTGTGGGGTGTTCCCGGTCTGCAGTGGTCAGTATCTATCAAAAGTGCTCCAAGGAAGGAACAGTGGTGAACCGGCGACAGGGTCATGGGCGGCCAAGGCTCATTGATGCACGTGGGGAGCGAAGGCTGGCCCGTGTGGTCCGATCAAACAGACGAGCTACTGTAGCTCAAATTGCTCAAGAAGTTAATGCTGGTTCTGATAGAAAGGTGTCAGGATACACAGTGCATCGCAGTTTGTTGCGTATGGGGCTGCAGAGCCGCAGACCAGTCAGGGTGCCCATGCTGGATGTTACTTTGACACGTACCAAGCATTGTTGCAGACCATGTACACCCTTTCATGGAAACGGTATTCACTGGTGGCTGTGACCTCACTTGCAAGTCACAGACTGGACTGATGAAACCTGCAATGATTAGTCTACTATTAAAGCATGAGTTTGTTTTCACCAAACCCTATAATAAACAAATATATGACACATAATGCATGAGATCATTCTGTGATACTTTTTAAAAAGCTTGATTCACTGCCAATATATGGACATTTTTTAAAACTTCTCCTTTTGTGGTCTAAAAAAAAGAAGGGGCGTACGGCATTACACCAACACCAGGGTGAGTAAATGGTGACTTAATTTTTATTTTAGGGCGAATTGTCCCTTTAAATGCTCGCGCTCTTTAAAACAGGATGGATTCTGATTGGCTGTCGATCTATCAGTCTGTTCTGACTATCTATCTAGTAACCACCCAGAACACACTAGTAACCGTAGCAACTACCCAGAACATCCTAGCAACCGTGTAGCAACCACCCAGAATACCCTAGCAACACCCTAGAAACTGCATAGCAACCACCCAGATCACCATAGCAACCACCCAGAATACCCTAGCAACCACCCTGGGTACCATAGCAACCACCTGAGTACCTCAGCAACCGCATAGAAACACCCTAGCAACCACTCCAAGTGCCCTAGCAACCACATAGGAACACCCTAGCAACCACCCCAAGTACTTTAGCAACACGCTAGCAACCACCCCAAGTGCCCTAGCAACCACATAGGAACACCCTAGCAACCACCCCGAGTACCCTAGAAACTGCATAGCAACCACGTAGCAAGACCTTAGCAACCATCCCGAGTACCCTAGCAACCGCATAGCAACACCCTAGCAATCATCCTGAGTATCCTAGCAACTGCACAGAAACACCCTAGCAACCACACAGCAATATATTTATCAAAACTACTAAACTAAAACTTAAACTATTTCAAACTTCAATCTTTTAAAACTTTTTAGCTAGGCTTTTTCAAGCCAACTTAAAGTTTGTCTTTTTAATCTAGTTATTATATTGTTCTTCTTATTTCGGTTATTATCATCTTGAACCAATTATTTTTTATTGGTTCATTTCTAATGGTTTGGGAAACCACTGAAAGTTACGATGCCATATAGTAATAATAATAATCACATTATCAAAATATATATATATTTTTAACTATATCAACTAGGCAACTAGTTTGCTTTGCTTGCAATCATCATCTCAAAATTACCATAATTACTTCCACTATTTTATCCTTTAATTAATGTTTCCATTATTTTCTAAATCTGTTTTGTATAGTCTGTGTTTGAGATAATATTATCAATATGACACGAGCAGTTTCATGTGTTTATTTCTGTGTGTCTGTCGCCACCGTGCGACAAGCTGCTGTAACTGCAGCACAACCACGCACTGAAAACCGCTACAAAACGCCTACACAATCACGAACGTCTTTATCATCAAAATAAATTAATCTTTTTGGATTTATGAGCACACTATCGTGGCGCGAGTGCAGCAACGCCGCCTGGCTTCGAGCGCGCCGCGCTGTTTCCGCCGGAAGTCGAGTCAGCAGAGAGAAACACTTCCTGGAGAGTGTTTATGCTGCTGGTTTATTTTGTCCAGTGTGTCGCGTTTGTGTGTTTGTTTGTTGTTAACCTCTCCGAGCCCGTGTTTTTACTCTCTATCATGGTTTATAGCTGCTGTCCGAACTGACTGCTGTCTGGTGAGTGTCGCTCAGATTAATATATGATATATTTGACAGGAAACATCAGCAGATGAACATAAACACGCCAGTTTGACAGATGAAGCTTCGCTGCTGAAAATCACATTTGCTCTTCATTCGGTGACGGTTTTCCTCAGATAATCTAAATATTTAATTTGATGCGTTGTTATTTCCATCTACTTAGTTTTATTCCAAACTGGCGCTTGTTTTCTGCTGATTTCTGTTTCAGTTTGACAATATCATCTGTTTATTAAAAGCCCCGTCACACGGACACTTCAGTCTTATTTTAATATATTAAAATATTTTAATATTAACATTAATATGAAAAGGTTTTGTAATGTTATCATATATTACATGTTGTCAGTAATATTATATATCACCACTGGTTCCACTTTAGCAATACTGTGTTATAGTATTACAAATATTATAGCATTTCTATAATAAAAAATATAAAATGTCACATATATTGAAGTATTTGCCACAGCCAGCGATAATAATACCAATAATAATAATAATACAGTTATTATTATTATTATTATTATTATTATTATAGCATTTTTATTATTATAGCATTTTTAATATTATTATGTTTATTATTATTATTATTATTATTATTATAACATTTATTATTATTATTATTAATAGTACTCTTCGTATTTATTATGTAATAATAAATATTATATTAAATTAAGTATTATTATCGTATTATATATTATGTTGAGTTATTAAATTATTACCATTATATTATTCAATTATTAAATAATACTATATTTTTAAATGGCTAAACAATTATAATATTAGCAAACTAATAAATATTATATTAATTTAAGAACTATTATTTTATTAAATTATTAAATATTATATTGTTGTGTTATTAAATGATTACCATTATGTTATTCACATATATATGATGAAATTTATAAATGTTTTATTATTATTATTTATTACATTAAGTTTTTTTGAATTATTAAATATTATTTTATTTAGTTATTAAATTATTACTATTATATTACTCAATTATTTAATATATATTTAAAATATTAACAATTATAATTTTATTACATTAATAAATATCATTATATTAAATTAAGTATTTTTATATTGTAAATGTTATTATATTATTAAAGTATTAAATATTATTATATTGTTGAATTTATTAAATAATAATAGCTATTATTATATTAAAAGTTATTAGTACAATTTTATATAATAATACTGAAATATAGTTAAAATAATTAAGGCATGTTTTCCACACTGTTTCTCAGTAAATTAACACAGTGAATAATGGTATTTTTTTATTATTTAATTAACAATACATAGTCATAAACAGAAATAAGTATCCTAATATACTTTTACTAAAACAGTTTAATACACGAAAAATGACACATTGAGGCTGTGATGTAAACAAATCATTAAATCATTGACCTTTTAAAATAATAATTTTCTGTGCATTAAATGAATAATAGTACAAACAATTATTAATATAGTGTATCAATATCAGCCATATATATATATATATATATATATATATATATATAGCAACTTTAATACATAAAATGCAGCTCAAAGTCACGTCAGAACATAAAAACAAAAATAAAGTCAAGAACAATAAAATATATAATTCATAAGATATATTTCAGTCAGTGTTGATATGTGATATGTGTGTGTGTGTGTGTGTGTGTGTGTGTGTGTGTGTGTGTGTGTGTGTGTGTGTGTGTGTCTGTGTGTGTGTGTGTGTGTGTGTGTTCAGCTGTGGTATGGAGTCTCCAGCCGTGGACGATGACATCTGTATCCTGAAGCATGAGACGGCGTACGGGCCAACGGAGAGCCCGGTGTCCGTGTGTGCCGGCGACGAGTCCGTGGCGTCTCACTTCGCCCTGGTCACGGCGTACGAGGACATCAAGAAGAGGCTGCGAGACACAGAGAGAGAGAACGGGCTGCTGCGGAGGAGAGTCAAACAGCTGGAGGACAAGGTCCGTTTCAGCACTGAGAATAATCATAAATCAGCATATTAGAGTGATTAGAGAAGGATCATGTGACACTGAAGACTGGAGTAATGATGATAAATTCAGCTTTGATCACAGGAATAAATTACACTTTACTATATATTCACATAGAGAACAGCTGCTTTACACTGGAATAATATTTCACTATTTTTACTGTATTTTTGATCAAATAAATGCAGCATTTCCACCCTGAAGCGCCTCCATCTGAAGGCCTGCAGTACCCTAGAAACCACATAGCAACCACCCTGGGTACCATAGCAACACCCTAGCAACCCCTCCAAGTGCCCTAGCAACCACATATGAACACCCTAGCAACCATCCCGAGTACCTTAGCAACCGGATAGCAACACCCTAGCAACCACTCCAAGTGCCCTAGCAACCACATAGGAACACCCTAGCAACCACCCCAAATACCCTAGAAACTGCATAGCAACCACCTGAGTACCCTAGCAACCACGTAGCAAGACCTTAGCAACCACCCTGAGTACCCTAGCAACTGCATAGGAACACCCTAGCAACCACCCCAAGTACCTTAGCAACTGCATAGCAGCACCCTAGCAACCCCTCCAAGTGCCCTAGCAACCACATATGAACACCCTAGCAACCATCCCGAGTACCTTAGCAACCGCATAGCAACACCCTAGCAACCACTCCAAGTGCCCTAGCAACCACATAGGAACACCCTAGCAACCACCCCAAATACCCTAGAAACTGCATAGCAACCACCTGAATACCCTAGCAACCATGTAGCAAGACCTTAACAACCAACCTGAGTACCCTAGCAACTGCATAGGAACACCATAGCAACCACCCTGAGTACCCTAGCAACCAGATAGCAACACCCTAGCAACCACTGAGTACCCCAGCAAGCACATAGGAACACCCTAGCAACCACCCCGAGTACCCTAGAAACTGCATAGCAACCACCTGAGTACCCTAGCAACCACGTAGCAAGACCTTAGCAACCACCCAGAGTACCCTAGCAACCGCATAGGAACACCTTAGCAACCACCCTGAGTACCCTAGCAACCACCCTGAGTACCCTAGCAACCACATAGCAATCTAACTATCAAAACTACTAAACTAAAACTTAAACTATTCCAAACTTTAAACGTTTAAAAACTGAAAATGTTTCAAACTTTCTGGCTAGGCTTTTTCAAGCCAACTTAAAGTTTGTTTACAAACTTTTTAATCTAGTTATTATTATTATTATATTGTTTTATTATTATATTATTACAGCATTTCCGGCCTGAAGCGCCTCCATCTGAAGGGCCGCAGTACATGAATAAAGCCTTCAGCGCGTACCGTGGCATCTACATTGAGAAGGAGGACCTACAGATGGAGCTGAATAAAGTGGTACTTTGACCGTTGGCTGCTCATTCTGCTCACACCCTCATGATGCAGACCGTAAACAGATTCCTGTGCTCTCTTCCAGAAAAAGGATAAAGTGGATGTGGAGCGTCTTCTGACGGAGCAGCTGCAGGCCAAAGAGCTGGAGCTTCTGCAGCTGAGGTCAGAGATGGAGACCAGCCAAGGTGACGTTCAGTGTTTCGCTACTGGAGCCGTACGGCTTCTCCTCATGCAGTACAGACTCTTCTGGGGCTTTAGCACCCTGGATAATAAAGCTACAAATGCTTGTTTTAATTTTTTGCCCTTAGATGATGTTTGATATATATCTGACATTTCTAAACCACAGAGATTTGAAAGTAAATATTATTATATTTATTAAATAGTATTATGTTTTTACATTACTAAACAATTATGATATTATTAAATTAATAAATATTATATTAAATTCACCATTATTATTATTGTATTAAATGTTATGCTGTTGAGTTTTTAAATGAATACTATTTTATTCAATTATTATATTTTAAACGACTGAACAATTATAATATTATTAAAATAATAAATATTATTTTAAATTATTAAATATTAAGTTATTAAATGATTACCATTATGCTTTTCAGTTATTAAATATATAATATTATATATAATATATTATGAAAATTAAAAATGTTATATTATTTCATTATTAAAGTATTAAATATGATTAGATCGTTCAATTATTATTATTATTATATTAAATTAAGTATTATATTTAAAATTATTAAATATTTTGTTGTTACTAAATGATTACTATTATATTATTAAATATATATTATAAATGTTATATTACATTATAGTATGAAAGTATTAAATATTATTAGATTGAGGAATTATTAAGTTATTATTATATTAAATTAAGTATTATTTATTAAATTATTTAATATAATTGTATTGAGTTATCAAATGATTACTATTATTTACAATTATTAAATACATTTTTAAATGATTAACAATTATAATATTATTTCATAAATACATTTTATATTAAATTAAGTATTTTTATATAATGAAAATTATAAATGTTATTATATTATTACATTATTAAAGTCTTAAATATTATGTTGTTGAATTTTTTTTAAATAATAGTTATGTTAAATGTTACTAGTAAAATATTAAATATTGTTAAATTATCTTCATATTATTAAAAGTTACTAATAAAATTTTATATAATAATAATACTAAAATACAGTTAAAATATAGTTAAAATAATAAGGCATGTTTTCAGTACATTAACACAGGAGGTATAATGGAATTTTTTATTATTTATTTTAACAGTACATAGTCATTAACGACAATAATTATCCAAATATATTTTTCTAAAACAGTTTAATACATGAAAAATAACACATTGAGGCTGTGAATCATTGAATCCCAGTATATCATGAATGGTCATTCTCGCCCTTGCATTGAACATTGTGGTGCAACAAGCTTTTTCTCCGTGTGTTTCCGGTGTCAGTGATGAGGAGTCTGACGGATACAGCGGATTACTGGCAGGTGGACCGATGCAGCAGTGAGATGAAGATCCACTCACTGCAGGAGCAGCTGGACCGCTTACAGCTGGAGAATAATGCACTGCACGAGCTCTGCAGGGCCGGACAGGTGCGTCTCAACCTCTGCGCTACACAGAGGTATATACACCGATCAGGCATAACATTATGACTTCCTAGTATTGTGTTAGTCCCCCTTTTGCTGCCAAAACAGCCCTGACCCGTCGAGGCATGGACTCCACTAGACCCCTGAAGGTGTGCTGTGGTATCTGGCACCAAGATGTTAACAGCAGATTCTTTAAGTCCTGTAAGTCGCGAGGTGGGGCCTCCATGGATCGGACTTGTTTGTTCAGCACATCCCACAGATGCTCGATTGGATTGAGATCTGGGGAATTTGGAGGCCAAGTCAACACCTCAAACTCGTTGTTGTGCTCCTCAAACCATTCCTGAGCCATTTGTGCTTTGTGGCAGGAGCATTATCCTGCTGAAAGAGACACAGCCACCAGGGAATACCGTTTCCATGAAAGGGTGTACATGGTCTGCAACAATGCTTAGGTAGGTGGTACGTGTCAAAGTAACATCCACATGGATAGCAGGACCCAAGGTTTCCCAGCAGAACATTGCCCAAAGCATCACACTGCCTCCGCCAGCTTGCCTTCTTCCCATAGTGCATCCTGGTGCCATGTGTTCCCCAGGTAAGCCACGCACACGCACCCAGCCATCCACGTGATGTAAAAGAAAACGTGATTCATCAGACCAGGCCACCTTCTTCCATTGCTCCGTGGTCCAGTTCTGATGCTCACGTGCCACTGTTGGTGCTTTCGGCGGTGGACAGGGGTCAGCATGGGCACCCTGACTGGTCTGCTGCTATGCAGCCCCATACGCAACAAACTGCGATGCACTGTGTATTCTGACACCTTTCTATCAGAATCAGCATTAACTTGAGCAATTTGAGCTACAGTAGCTCGTCTGTTTGATCGGACCACACGCTTCGCCCCATACGTGCATCAATGAGCCTTGGCCGCCCATGACCCTGTCGCCGGTTCTCCACTGTTCCTTCCTTGGAGCACTTTTGATAGATACTGACCACTGCAGACCGGGAACACCCCACAAGAGCTGCAGTTTTGGAGATGCTCTGACCCAGTCGTCTAGCCATCACAATTTGGCCCTTGTCAAACTCGCTCAAATCCTTACGCTTGCCCATTTTTCCTGCTTCTAACACATCAACTTTGAGGACAAAATGTTCACTTGCTGCCTAATATATCCCACCCACTAACAGGTGCCGTGATGAAGAGATAATCAGTGTTATTCACTTCACCTGTCAGTGGTCATAATGTTATGCCTGATCAGTGTATATATATATATATATGTAGTCCATGCGTATCATTCATGATGTTCTTCTCGTCACAGGATTCCTCTGAAAACTGTGTAGTTCATGATGATCAGTCCCATGAAGCAATGACAGACTTCAGGTATTTATGATTGAAAAGCTCTTCTTTCATATTCATGTGTTTTATCGTGTGTGTGCAGTGCTGCATGCGTCCAATAGAGGGCGTGATTGTACCAGCTGTAAGATGGATCAATGAAAGTACATTTACCAGTCACATAATTGAACACATATTTTCAGTAATGTAAATCGAGCGACGGGTTCCCACGGTTATGGAAATCAGGAAATATTAAAACTTCTGTATTTCTTGGCATTTTTATAGTGAAGACACATTTCTCCTGTGCTCAAATATTTTATATGTAGACTTTGCCAGTATGGATGGGTCATGATTGCCTACTAGTTTATTAAATTTATTTTTAGTTTTGATATTATATCTTAGTTTTGCACAGTTAATCTCTCAGGAAGTTTTCGTCTCTAAATTCATCATCTTTGAAACTTCACGCATGCAACTTAAAAATGCATGATGGCATTATTGATAAAACGATGATGGCGTGTGATGTATATGCAGCTGTGTGTTTGTGTTCAGGACGATGGCCATCGTACAGTCATATCAGGACGTCCTCAGTGAAGTGTCACGTTTGCACTCAGCTGTTCGATCGCAGTCAGAGCTGGTGAGGAAGCTGAGAGAGAGGCCAGTGCCGCACATGCTCAGAAGAGGTGAGTCTGACAGCGTGAGTGCATTTAAACGGAAGAATAAGTCTAGTATTAGATTCATGTTATTAGATATAAAAAGATTTAAAGGGATACTTCACCCAGGAAGGACAATTCTGTCTTCATTTACTCACCCTCGTGTCGGTCCAACACTTATTATTTTATTATTGTTATATTAAAAGTGTTATTTTATTTTCTGTAGTTCTTTTTTTAATAAATCTCCATCCGCTTTCATTGTGTCCTTTATGAAAGCTACTTTCTGCCACGGAATGAAATTTTTTCACAATTGCGAGTTTATATCTCTCAATTGCAAGTATAAACTCATGATTGCATTTTTTTCAGAATTCTGCGTTTGCATCTCACAGTTCAGACTTTTTTCATAATAATTTACATCTCGAAATTTAGACTTTTTTTCGTAATAGCGAGTTTATATCTCGCAATTCAGACTTTTTTTTGTAATAGCGAGTTTACATCTCGAAATGTAGACTTTTTTTCGTAATAGCGAGTTTATATTTTGCAATTCAGACTTTTCCATAATAGCGAGTTTACATCTCGCAAATTCAGACTTTTCTTCGTAATAGTTAGTTTACATCTCGAAATTTAGACTTTTTCATAATAGCAAGTTTACATCTCGCAATTCAGACTTTTCTTCGTAATAGTTTACATCTAGCAATTTAGACTTTTTCATAATAGGAAGTTTACATCTTGCAATTCAGACTTTTCTTCGTAATAGCGAGTTTACATCTCACAATTCAGACTTTTTTCGTAATAGTTTACATCTCGAAATGTAGACTTTTTTCGTAATAACGAGTTTACATCTCGCAATTCAGACTTTTTTCGTAATAGTGAGTTTACGTCTCGAAATTCAGACTTTTTTCGTAATAACTAGTTTACATCTCAATTTAGACATTTTTCGTAATAGCGAGTTTACATCTCGCAATTCAGACTTTTTTCGTAATAGTGAGTTTACATCTCGCAATTCAGACTTTTTTCGTAATAGTGAGTTTACATCTCAAAATTCAGACTTTTTTCATAATAGTTTACATCTTGCAAATCAGACTTTTCATAATAGCAAGTTTCCATCTCACAATTCAGACTTTTTCATAATAGCAAGTTTACATCTCGCAAATCAGACTTTTTTCGTAATAGTGAGTTTACATCTAGTGAGTTTACATCTCGAAATTCAGACTTTTTTCGTAATAAGTAGTTTACATCTCAATTTAGACATTTTTCATAATAGCGAGTTTACATCTCGCAATTCAGACTTTTTTCGTAATAATGAGTTTATATCTCGCAATTCAGACTTTTTTCGTAATAGTGAGTTTACATCTCAAAATTCAGACTTTTTTCGTAATAGTGAGTTTACATCTCGAAATTCAGACTTTTTTCGAAATAACTAGTTTACATCTCAATTTAGACATTTTTCGTAATAGCGAGTTTACATCTCGCAATTCAGACTTTTTTCGTAATAATGAGTTTATATCTCGCAATTCAGACTTTTTTCGTAATAGTGAGTTTACATCTCAAAATTCAGACTTTTTTCGTAATAACTAGTTTACATCTCAATTTAGACCTTTTTCGTAATAGCGAGTTTACATCTCGCAATTCAGACTTTTTTCGTAATAGCGAGTTTACATCTCGAAATTCAGACTTTTTTCGAAATAACTAGTTTACATCTCAATTTAGACATTTTTCGTAATAGCGAGTTTACATCTCGCAATTCAGACTTTTTTCGTAATAGCGAGTTTACATCTCGCAATTCAGACTTTTTTCGTAATAATGAGTTTACATCTCGCAATTCAGACTTTTTTCGTAATAGTGAGTTTACATCTCAAAATTCAGACTTTTTTCGTAATAACTAGTTTACATCTCAATTTAGACCTTTTTCGTAATAGTTTACATCTCACAATTCAGACTTTTTTCGTAATAGTTTACATCTCGAAATTCAGACTTTTTCATAATAGCAAGATTACATCTCACAATTCAGACTTTTTCATAATAGCAAGTTTAAATCTCGCAAATCAGACTTTTTTCGTAATAGTTTACATCTCGAAATGTAGACTTTTTTCGTAATAACGAGTTTACATCTTGCAATTCAGACTTTTTTCGTAATAGTGAGTTTACATCTCAAAATTCAGACTTTTTTCGTAATAACTAGTTTACATCTCAAAATTCAGACTTTTTTCGTAATAACTAGTTTACATCTCAATTTAGACTTTTTTCGTAATAGCGAGTTTACATCTAGTAATTTTTCTTTTTTGTAATAGGAAATTTACATCTCAAAATTCAGACTTTTTTCATAATAACTAGTTTACATCTCAATTTAGACTTTTTTCGTAATAGCGAGTTTACATTGCACTATTCAGACTTTTTTCTTAATAGTTAGTTTACATTGCACTATTCAGACTTTTTTCTTAATAGTTAGTTTACATCTCAAAATTCAGACTTTTTTCGTAATAGTTTACATCTCGAAATTTAGACTTTTTTCATATTAGTCAGTTTACCTCTCAAAATTTAGATTTTTTTTTTATAATTGTGAGTTTACATCTCGCAATTCAGACTTTCATAATAGTTAGTTTACATCTCGGAATTTAGACTTTTTTCGTAATACTGTAGTTAGTGAGTTAACATCTCGCTAAAAAACTTTTTTCGTAATAGTGAGTTTACATCTCACAGTTCAGACTTTTTTCGTAATAGCAAGTTTACATCTAGTAATTTTTACTTTTATCGTAATAGTGAGTTTACATCTCGCAATTCAGACTTTTTTCAGTAATTTACATCTAGGCTGAATTCGAAATCGGCCCCTATACCCTTAAATAGGGCACTATTTGAGGGGACAGCCATTTGTAGTGGTGTCCGAAACCATAGTGGACGTTATTGAGTATAGTCATTCTATCCCACATTGCACCGCAATAACGAGTGTACAGCCGATGTACACACAGCGGCTGTCCGAATTCACTCACTTGTTTTCATTCACTCCTTCAAGTGAACTGTATTAGTGGACTAAAGTAGGGAATAGTGAATGAGGGTTTAGGGGGCGATTTCGAATTCAGCCCTAGTAATTTTTACTTTTTTTGTAATAGCAAGTTTACTAGGGGTGTAACAATATACCAATGCCACAGTTCGGTTCATATCATGGTTTTGGAACCACGGTTCGGTTCGGTTCGGTTCGCTGTGGGGGCAGGGTTCTGTGTTCAATGTGTTTTAAAAAAAAAAAACAAGCAAATTTATTTCACAAAAATTGATGACACACAAGTAATGTCCCAATTTAGCCTACTTAAACACATTGTATAAGGTAAAGCTATTAAATAGCAGTTTTTGTTAATACAATAAAGTAGCCACCACACTAATTTAAAAATATACAAAATAACAAAGTGAAAATAAATTGTCATTTTGGGGTTATGGAAACAAAAGTTACCATGGCGAATACACAATACATCATGAAATGTTAATGAATCATATAACTGCTCCTGATGAATAGAATGAACATCATACCTGCATGCCTTCCCAGCTAACACACGTCGAACCAGTTATGTGATTTATTGGTACTTTACTTTTATTTCATGACTTACGAATTGACAACGTAACGTTGCATGCTTGTAGTTTCTCTTGCGCTTTATGAAGTGATAAATGCGCGCCGCCACATTTGCGCGTGTAATTGAACAGTGTGCGCTACGAGTGCAGTATAACGGCTGACAGGACAGGAAAGCGGTTTTCTGAGGTGAGAGAGACTTTTTATTTTGTAACAAGCTACGAAAATGACACTGACAAGCCTTACAACATATCATCTGACCGCAGATACTGAATCGGGACAACATGTTTTTCTCAGGCACTCCGCGACCCACTCAGAACGGTCTCGCGACCCACCAGTTGAGAAACACTGCTGTAGAGAACACCCTCTCACTGGGGACCGATGTTACTGGGACTCCAAGGTAGCATTTAGCCAACCTGGCTAAATGGGGAAACTGGCTTTCTTTGTCCTTCCACGTTCCACCATGCAACTTGAGCGATCACCCAAGTCACGTGACATGCACTTGGAAGACAAAAGTTAGTGTATATTTAGTAAATAATATCATTATAATAATATTAAGTAAAAATACAGCTCTTATTAGTTGTTAAAAGTGTACTAATTACTATTTAATCGAATGTCAAGGAAGGAAAAAATAGTTTTGTGGCATAAGGTGAAGTGAGAGCTGGGCCGGGGCATGCTCGGTTCGACATGAGAGTATCGCGGTTCGTAACGTGGGTGGTGTATCGCGGTTTTTCGGTTCGGTTTGAATATCGTTACACCCCTGAAGTTTACATCGCACAATTCAGACTTTTTTCTTAATAGTTTACATCTCGGAATTTAGACTTTTTTTCATATTAGTCAGTTTAGATCTCAAAATGTAGACTTTTTTCATAATAGGCAATTCAGACATTTTTAGTAATAGCGAGTTTACATCTAGTAATTTGTACTTTTTTTGTAATAGCAAGTTTACATCTCACAATTCAGACTTTCATAATAGTTAGTTTACATCTCGCAATTCAGACTTTTTTCATAATATTTTACATCTCGAAATTTAGACTTTTTTCATAATAGTTTACATCTCGAAATTTAGACTTTTCGTAATAGTGTTTACATCTCGAAATTCAAATTTTTTCGTAATAGAGAGTTTACATCTCACAATTCAGACTTTTTCATAATAGCGAGTTAAGATCTCACAGTTAAGACTTTTTTCGTAATTGTGAGCTTACAGTTTACATCTTACATGAGTTTTACAGTGAGTTTACATCTTTACATGAGTTTACAGTTTACATGTGAGCTTTTTTCGTAATTGTGAGTTTACATCTCTTAATTCAGACTTTCATAAAAGTTAGTTTACATCTCGGAATTTAGACTTTTTTCATAATAGTTTACATCTCGGAATTTAGACATTTTACGTAATAGCGAATTTACATTGCACAATTCAGACTTTTTTCTTAATAGTTAGTTTACATCTCGCAATTCAGACTTTTTTAGTAATAGTTTACATCTCAGAATTTAGACTTTTTTTGTAATAGTTAGTTTGCATCTCGCAATTCAGACTTTTTTAGTAATAGTTTACATCTCAGAATTTAGACTTTTTTTGTAATAGTTAGTTTACATCTCGAAATTCAGATTTTTTCCGTAATAGCAAGTTAACATCTCGCAAAAAACTTTTTCGTAATAATGAGTTTACATTGCACAGTTCAGACTTTTTTTGTAATTGTGAGTTTACATCTCGCAATTCAGACTTTTTTCGTAATAGTGAGTTTACATCTCGAAATTTAGACTTTTTTCGTAATAGCGAGTTTACATTGCACTATTCAGACTTTTTTCTTAATAGTTTGTTTACATCTCGCAAATCAGACTTTTTTCTTAAAATAGTTTACATCTCGGAATTTAGACTTTTTTCATAATAGTTTACATCTCGGAATTTAGACATTTTATGTAATAGCGAGTTTACATTGCACAATTCGGACTTTTTTCTTAATAGTTAGTTTACATCTCGCAATTCAGACTTTTTTAGTAATAGTTTACATCTCGGAATTTAGACTTTTTTCATATTAGTCAGTTTACATCTCAAAATTTAGATTTTTTTCATAATAGCGAGTTTACATCTAGTAATTTTTTCTTTTTTTGTAATAGCAAGTTTACATCTCACAATTCAGACTTTCATAATAGTTAGTTTACATCTCAATTTAGACATTTTTCGTAATAGCAAGTTTACATCTCGCAATTCAGGCTTTATTCATAATAGTTTACATCTCGCAATTCAGACTTTTTTCATAATAGTTGGTTTATATCTCGCAATTCAGGCTTTATTCATTATAGTTTACATCTCGAAATTTAGACTTTTCGTGATAGTTTACATCTCGAAATTCAGAATTTTTTCATAATAGCGAGTTTACATCTAGTAATTTTACTTTTTTTTGTAATAGCAAGTTTACATCTTACAATTCAGACTTTTTTCGTAATAGTGAGTTTACATCTCGAAATTCAGACTTTTTCCATAATAGCGAGTTAACATCTTGCAAAAAACAATTTCATAATAGCGAGTTTACATCTCACAGTTCAGACTTTTTTCGTAATTGCGAGTTTACATCTCGCAATTCAGACTTTATTCGTAATAACTAGTTTACATCTCAATTTAGACATTTTTTGCAATAGCGAGTTTACATCTAGTAATTTTACTTTTTTGTAATAGTGAGTTTACATCTCGAAATTCAGACTTTTTTCATATTAGTCAGTTTACATCTCAGAATTTAGATTTTTTTCGTAATAGCGAGTTTACATGTAGTAATTTTTACTTTTTTTGTAATAGGAAGTTTACATCTCACAATTCAGACTTTCATAATAGTTGGTTTACATCTCGAAATTCAGACTTTTTTCGTAATAACTAGTTTACATCTCAATTTATACATTTTTCGTAATAGCGAGTTTACATCTAGTAATTTTACTTTTTTGTAATAGGAAGTTTACATCTCACAATTCAGACTTTCATAATAGTTAGTTTACATCTCGAAATTCAGACTTTTTTGTGATAACTAGTTTACATCTCACAATTTAGACTTTTTTCGTAGTAGTTTACATTTCACAATTCAGACTTTTCGTAAGTTTACATCTCGCAATTCAGACTTTTTTCGTAATAGCTGGTTTATATCTTGCAATTCAGGCTTTTTTCATAATAGTTTACGTCTTGAAATTTAGACTTTTCGTAATAGTTTACATCTCGAAATTCAGAATTTTTTCATAATAGCGAGTTTACATCTAGTAATTTTAAAAATTTTTGTAATAGCAAGTTTACATCTTACAATTCAGACTTTTTCCGTAATAGTGAGTTAACATCTTGCAAAAAACTTTTTTCGTAATAGTGAGTTTACATCTCACAATTCAGACTCTTTCGTAATAGTGAGTTTACATCTCAAAATTCAGACTTTTTCCGTAATAGCGAGTTAACATCTTGCTAAAAAATGTTTTCATAATAGCAAGTTTACATCTCACAGTTCAGACTTTTTTCGTAATTGTGAGTTCACATCTCTCAATTCAGACTTTCATAATAGTTAGTTTATATCTCGCAATTCAGACTTTTTTCTTAATAGTTTACATCTCGGAATTCAGACTTTCATAATAGTTCGTTTACATCTCGAAAATGTATACTTTTTTCGTAATCGTTAGTTTACATCTCGAAATTTAGACTTTGTAATAGTTTACATCTTGCAATTCATACTTTTTCCGAAATAGCGAGTTAACATCTCGCAAAAAACTTTTTGCGTAATGGTGAATTTACATCTCAAAATTCAGACTTTTTTCGTAATAGTTTACATCTCGGAATTCAGACTTTCATAATAGTTAGTTTACATCTCGCAAATCAGACTTTTTTCATAATATTTTACATCTCGAAAATTTAGACTTTTTTCGTAATCGTTAGTTTACATCTCGAAATTCAGACTTTTTTCATAATAGCGAGTTTACATCTTGTAATTTTTACTTTTTTTGTAATAGCAAGTTTACATCTCGCAATTCAGACTTTCATAATAGTTAGTTTACATCTCACAATTCAGAATTTTTCCGTAGTAGCGAGTTAACATCTCGCAAAAAACCTTTTTCGTATATTTTCAGAATATGGAAAACAATAATCCATCATACCTACAGCTTCCTAATGTGACTGTATTTGCGTTTACATTAATGCATTCGGCGGACGCTTTTATACAAAGTGACTTACATTACAGTCAAACTATACATTTGGTTTTTTAGTTTGTGAATCAAACCCTTGACCTTGCGTAACAGATATAAACAATAATAGACAGAAATAGCTTTATTTATATGGCGCTTTGCACAATTCAGGTTGTTTCAAAGCAGCTCATTTCTAGGAATCAGTTCAAACTGTTTAAATGAATCAATGTAGAACTTTTGATTCAGCGATTCAGTCATTCAAATGTTCATGAAAGTATTAAAATGTTTTAGTGAAAATGTATTGTTATACTGGACATATAAATAAATAGTTATTTGAAAGTAAATGCGTGATATATATACATATATTAAAATGCCAGGATGATTTACAGGTGTACACTACAGTGCTCTTAAAACATGAGCTATTAAACAGAAATGTTTCGCACTTTGAGTAAGTGTGAATGTGGGCATTAGATAATAATTTCTATTACCTGTCTGTATTAATTATGCATATATAGTTAAATGAAATCGTATCTCAGCCGAGCGTGTAGATTCAGATCCTCAGTTCATCTGAAGCTTGTGCGGAGCTGAGTGTTTCTGTGACAGTCACATCAGGTCAGCTGTAAATCGTCAGTCCTTTATATTATTTGACAGCATGTGAATATGAGATGTGTGTTGTTTTTGGGTTATCGTCGCTCTGGGTTTGTTAATATTCCCTGTGTGTCGCAGAGGAAAAGCAAAAGGTGCAAATTAGAATGAGTGTTAAAAATGAGGAAGAGCTCCATGTTTACTTCAGCGAATCTACGAGAGCCGAGACGGCGGGCAGCAGCGTGTAAGGAAATATGTCTTTTTTTTTTTTCTTTAAGATATACCCCATATATTCCTCTGAGATATCAGCGACATAATCAGTTTTCAAATGAGCCCCTCGTTGTTTCTTTAGATGAGAAACGGGGAGAAAACAGAAACCTAGTGAGCTGAAGGAAACGCGTCCCCTGAGGCGCGGCCGTACGCTAATGCATGGGTTATTTATGTTACGAGCTCAATGCCATCTGTGCGGGTAAAAATAGTGT
Organism: Coreius guichenoti; assembly: GCA_039654105.1. NCBI lineage: Eukaryota > Metazoa > Chordata > Actinopteri > Cypriniformes > Gobionidae > Coreius > Coreius guichenoti. The sequence continues at coordinate 1,582,373 of CM077176.1, forward strand.
TCGGACTCTGTGGTGATCTGGTTTGATTTCAAACTTTATGCCCAGGTGAGTCTCAATAAACACATTAACATCATTTCATCCCAGAATAAAAAAGAGGGAATTTTATTTTTTACCTAACAAAAATTAAGCCTGTTCCATATGTGTATATATATATATATAAACATTGTAATATCAGGAAATAAATAAATGTTAAATCGATTATTTATATATGAAAATAAAAAATAAATAAAATAAAAATGTGTATATATATATAAAATATGAATATATATATATTATTTATTTACGTCCTGACATTATAAATTTATATATATATATTTTATATTATATATTTTAATATTATAATATATATGTAATATATATTTTTACACAGTCTTTACATTGTAAATATATTATAATGTGAGAAATTATGTATATAATTTTTTATTATATATATATATATATATATAATTGAAAATAGATTGTTTTATAGTCTGTTTTCTATTATAAATATTTTTCATAATCTATAATTTTCTCACATTACAGTGTGTGTGTGTGTATGTGTATATATATATATATATGTAAGGTATTTATTATTTTATTTTTAATATTATTTATTATTATATTTTATATATATATATAATAACATTTATTTATTTATTTTTCTGTGATAAAATGTTTATACGTTTAGTGAGACTGACCTGGGCATAAAGTTTGAAGTCAAACCAGATCAAAACATATGATTAATATGTAAAATAAAATACAATAAAAATATAAATGTAATATATATTTTATTTATTTGGACATCATGCTAGTATTTTGAATAAAAGATCATGTTATATTTGTCCGTTTTACACGAGTCCCTCAGTAGACAGCGTGTGTTTGTTAGGGAGCTGTAGGAGATTGTGCGATGTGTAATAAATCCGGTCGGTTTCAGCTGCTTCAACTGTTCCAGTGCAGTGTCTGGACGACATGGAGAGGAGCCGCGAGCCCACGCCTCGTCCTCCCAGCGCACCTCCGCTGCCCTCGGCCTCACAGGACCTGCAGGAGAACTGCTTGAAGGATCCGCTGTCCATTCCGCGTCCGGCTCCTCTGGGCAGCCCCGGTGTGCGGGTCAATCCCCTTCTGCGGATGGGCTCGCTGGACGACAGCTCGTGGTCCTTCCCCAGCCCTCCGAGACCGAGCGATGCGCTCTTCTGGGACCAGTCCAAGTCCAAAAGCCCGGCCAACGATTGGACCCAACCATACTGAGTCGCAGTCACATGACACAGTCACATGACACCTGACCTGCCTTAACACGCCCCTCTCTGGATGATCCCGGATGATCAAATACCTCGAGCAAACCGGGCTGTGACGTCTGAGGAGCGGGAAACCAAAAGACCCGGAGCTGGACGTTTGTACGGACACGTGCGTGTGTTTGTCCCCAGCATATATTTGTGATTTCACTATAGCCGCCCGTCAGTAAATCCTATACGCTTCTGTTCATCTCCTGTGAACGGTGGTCGTAGAGCAGTGAAGGCACACACTCCATTATATTAAACCTTCAGTGCATCATGTCTGTATTATGAATGTATAAAGGGAAAGTTTTAGTAGTTCAAGCACTCCTCACACTGGACGAGGACAAGAGGTTTGTTTCTTTAGAAACACGTTTGTCATGTGTTTATGCCCATACGGTACTGCTGTTCAAACCCATCGAATAAATCAAAGAAAATGTTGTTTTAGTGTTTAGATTTAGTCAATAAATGAGGGTGTTAATCTGTGGGGAACAGGTTTGTGTAATTTATTTAGCTTTAAACAGGGTCCCACAATCAACCTGGAAATATCAGGGAAATTTTAGGATTGTATGTATGTATTTTTTTATGTATGCATGTATGTATAATTGCATGTATGTACGATTGTATGTATGAATGTACGATTGTATGTATGTATGAATATTTGTATGTATGTATGTATGAATGTATGTATGAATGTACAATTGTATGCATGTATGAATGTTTGTATGTATGAATGTTTTTATGTATGCATGTATGATGGTATGTATGTATGTACGATTGTATGTATGTACGATTGTATGCATGTATATATGAATGTTTGTATGTATGTATGAGTGTTTGTATGAGTGTTCGTATGTATGTATGTATGTATGTATGTATGAGTGTTCGTATGTATGTATGTATGAGTGTTTGTATGTATGTATGGATGAGTGTTTGTATGTATGTATGTTTGTATGAGTGTGTGTATGTATGTATGAGTGTGTGTATGTATGTATGAGTTTGTATGTATGTATGAGTGTTTGTATGTATGTATGTATGTATGTACGATTGTATGCATGTATATTTGAATGTTTGTATGTATGGATGTTTGTATGTATGTATGAGTGTTTGTATGTATGTATGTATGTATGTATGTTTGTATGTATGAGTGTTTGTATGTATGTATGTATGTACGATTGTATGTATGTACGATTGTATGCATGTATATTTGAATGTTTGTATGTATGTATGGATGTATGTATGGATGTTTGTATGTATGTATGTATGTATGAGTGTTTGTATGTATGGATGTATGGATGTTTGTATGTATGTATGTATGAGTGTTTGTATGTGTGTTTGTATGTATGTATGTATGTATGTATGTATGTATGTATGTTTGTATGAGTGTTTGTATGTATGTATGTATGGATGGATGTTTGTATGTATGTATGAGTGTTTGTATGTATGTATGTATGTATGTATGAGTGTTTGTATGTATGTATGAGTGTTTGTATGTATGTATGTATGAGTGTTTGTATGTATGTATGTATGAGTGTTTGTTTGTATGTATGTATGTATGCATGTATGTATTATCATAAAATGTCCCTGATATTATATATTTAAATATATAAACTTATTTATAGAGTTAGGATTTTTTAATATATATATATATATATATATACACACACACACTAATATATAATATTCTATATATAATACTCTATATATTTAAATATTATATACATATATAAAACATTTAAATATATATAATTTATAATTTTTAAATATGTAAACATGTTTAGGGTTATTATATTTTAAATTTATATTATATATAAAATATGCTCTTGTGATCAGAAACTGATGTGGGAATCCTGTTTAAAGTCGGCGTGAAACAAGCCATTTTACTTCTGTAATCTGATGCATTTCTGAGTGAAACTGAGGTTTCGTTGCGAAAATCTTTTTATCATCTGATCTTTGAAATCTGATTTTATCCATCAGGAATTGATCGGATCTGGATTGTGAAAAGGGTTTCTTCTAAATCTTGTGTTGATGAAAGATCACAAAAACAAAGGTGTTTCTCTTACTGTAGAATAACATGCACTGAGGAATCATTTTTGAGTTCATGTTGACTTGTTTTATCAAAGATGCTTGTAAAGAATAAATGGTCAAAATATAATGCTAAATTGAGACAAACTGTTGCCATAAAGGCTTTAATAATGTACAGCGGCTTAATAATGACAGACGAGATCACAGTAAAATGATTGTCTTGAGACCAACTGCGTTTTGTCCTGTTTAAAGAAACATACGTGAAGCACAAAGACGATAAAAAATCTATTGTATGTGTATAAAACAATTACACTCGTGTTACAGGCTCGACTTTGATGAGAAAAATTTTTTTTGTTTAAAAGCTTGTAATGCATTTGCTAATTTGATTTATCTAAAGAAAACTGTCACATGACCACAATCTTCATCTGCTGACGAGGGTTTGTGTTTTTGTGTAACTGGAACGGTTTTGAGTTTTGATTTGACATTAAACATGTTCCGCTCGACTGCAACAGATATGTGAACCAAAATGCAATGTACAGTAGATTATTTTTTAGGATTATTAATCCTGAAAAGTTTGTAAATATTCAATAAATTAATTCATGTGAACTTTTTTTTGCTCAAGTCAGATTGTTAAAAATTGATCTTGCTGGTGGGATTTTTCATGGTCTTTTGGTACATAAATTCTGTAATTATTGAAACTGCATTTAAAGGATGAATGTAAATTGTAATGGAATTCTAAGATATTTAGTTTTTATAACCCTCAGAAAATGCTATTGTTTCTTGTAAAATTATCCATGTAGGAATTTTATATATATATATATACATCGATCAGGCATAACATTATGACCATCTTCCTAGTATTGTGTTAATCCCCCTTTTGCTGACCCGTCGAGGCATGGACTCCACTAGACCCCTGAAGGTGTGCTGTGGTATCTGGCACCAAGATGTTAGCAGCAGATCCTTTAAGTCCTGTAAGTTGCGAGGTGGGGCCTCCATGGATCGGACTTGTTTGTTCAGCACATCCCACAGATGCTCGATTGGATTGAGATCTGGGGAATTTGGAGACCAAGTCAACACCTCAAACTCGTTGTTGTGCTCCTCAAACCATTCCTGAACCATTTGTGCTTTGTGGCAGGCGCATTATCCTGCTGAAAGAGCCACAGCCACCAGGGAATACCGTTTCCATGAAAGGGTGTACATGGTCTGCAACGATGCTTAGGTAGGTGGTACGTGTCAAAGTATCATCCACATGGATGGCAGGACCCAAGGTTTCCCAGCAGAACATTGCTCAAAGCATCACACTGCCTCTGCCGGCTTGCCTTCTTCCCACCCTGACTGGTCTGCGGCTATGCAGCCCCATATGTATGTATGCGTACATGTATGCATGTATGTATTTATGAATTCATGTATGTATATATATGTATCCATGTATGTATGTATGAATGAATTTATGTATGTATGTGTATGTATGTATGTTTATATGTATGAATTTATGTATGTACAGTGGGGAGAACAAGTATTTGATACACTGCCGATTTTGCAGGTTTGCCCACTTACAAAGCATGTAGAAGTCTGTAATTTTTATCATAGGTACACTTCAACTTGATACATCAGAAAAGCAGAACTTAATATTTGGTACAGAAACCTTTGTTTGCAATTACAGAGATCATACGTTTCCTGTAGTTCTTGACCAGGTTTGCACACACTGCAGCAGGGATTTTGGCCGACTCCTCCATACAGACCTTCTCCAGATCCTTCAGGTTTCGGGGCTGTCGCTGGGCAATACGGACTTTCAGCTCCCTCCAAAGATTTTCTATTGGGTTCAGGTCTGGAGACTGGCTAGGCCACTCCAGGACCTTGAGATGCTTCTTACGGAGCCACTCCTTAGTTGCCCTGGCTGTGTGTTTTGGGTCATTGTCATGCTGGAAGACCCAGCCACGACCCATCTTCAATGCTCTTACTGAGGGAAGGAGGTTGTTGGCCAAGATCTCGCGATACATGGCCCCATCCATCCTCCCCTCAATACGGTGCAGTCGTCCTGTCCCCTTTGCAGAAAAGCATCCCCAAAGAATGATGTTTCCACCTCCATGCTTCACGGTTGGGATGGTGTTCTTGGGGTTGTACTCATCCTTCTTCTTCCTCCAAACACGGCGAGTGGAGTTTAGACCAAAATGCTCTATTTTTGTCTCATCAGACCACATGACCTTCTCCCATTCCTCCTCTGGATCATCCAGATGGTCATTGGCAAACTTCAGACGGTCCTGGACATGCGCTGGCTTGAGCAGGGGGACCTTGCGTGCGCTGCAGGATTTTAATTCATGACGGCGTAGTGTGTTACTAATGGTTTCTAATTACTACTAATTCTATTTTACTAATTGATTCCAAAAAAGTTGGGACACTGTACAAATTGTGAATAAAAAAGGAATGCAATAATTTACAAATCTCATAAACTTATATTTTATTCACAATAGAATATAGATAACATATCAAATGTTGAAAGTGAGACATTTTGAAATGTCATGCCAAATATTGGCTCATTTTGGATTTCATGAGAGCTACACATTCCAAAAAAGTTGGGACAGGTAGCAATAAGAGGCCGAAAAAGTTAAATGTACATATAAGGAACAGCTGGAGGACCAATTTGCAACTTATTAGGTCAATTGGCAACATGATTGGGTATAAAAAGAGCCTCTCAGAGTGGCAGTGTCTCTCAGAAGTCAAGATGGGCAGAGGATCACCAATTCCCCCAATGCTGCGGCGAAAAATAGTGGAGCAATATCAGAAAGGAGTTTCTCAGAGAAAAATTGCAAAGAGTTTGAAGTTATCATCATCTACAGTGCATAATATCATCCAAAGATTCAGAGAATCTGGAACAATCTCTGTGCGTAAGGGTCAAGGCTGGAAAACCATACTGGATGCCCGTGATCTTTGGGCCCTTAGACGGCACTGCATCACATACAGGAATGCTACTGTAATGGAAATCACAACATGGACTCAGGAATACTTCCAGAAAACATTGTCGGTGAACACAATCCACCGTGCCATTCGCCGTTGCCGGCTAAAACTCTATAGGTCAAAAAAGAAGCCATATCTAAACATGATCCAGAAGCGCAGGCGTTTTCTCTGGGCCAAGGCTCATTTAAAATGGACTGTGGCAAAGTGGAAAACTGTTCTGTGGTCAGACGAATCAAAATTTGAAGTTCTTTTTGGAAAACTGGGACGCCATGTCATCCGGACTAAAGAGGACAAGGACAACCCAAGTTGTTATCAGCGCTCAGTTCAGAAGCCTGCATCTCTGATGTATGGGGTTGCATGAGTGCGTGTGGCATGGGCAGCTTACACATCTGGAAAGGCACCATCAATGCTGAAAGGTATATCCAAGTTCTAGAACAACATATGCTCCCATCCAGACGTCGTCTCTTTCAGGGAAGACCTTGCATTTTCCAACATGACAATGCCAGACCACATACTGCATCAATTACAACATCATGGCTGCGTAGAAGAAGGATCCGGGTACTGAAATGGCCAGCCTGCAGTCCAGATCTTTCACCCATAGAAAACATTTGGCGCATCATAAAGAGGAAGATGCGACAAAGAAGACCTAAGACAGTTGAGCAACTAGAAGCCTGTATTAGACAAGAATGGGACAACATTCCTATTCCTAAACTTGAGCAACTTGTCTCCTCAGTCCCCAGACGTTTGCAGACTGTTATAAAAAGAAGAGGGGATGCCACACAGTGGTAAACATGGCCTTGTCCCAACTTTTTTGAGATGTGTTGATGCCATGAAATTTAAAATCAACTTATTTTTCCCTTAAAATGATACATTTTCTCAGTTTAAACATTTGATATGTCATCTATGATGTATTCTGAATAAAATATTGAAATTTGAAACTTCCACATCATTGCATTCTGTTTTTATTCACAATTTGTACAGTGTCCCAACTTTTTTGGAATCGGGTTTGTATGTGTATATATATGTATATGTATATGCATGTATGTATGTATGTATATATGTATGCATGTATGTATGTATGCATGAATGTATGTATGTATGAATTTATGTATGTATGCATGCATGCATGCATGCATGTATGAATGTATGTATGTATGTATGTATGAATGTATGTATGTATGAATTCATGTATGTATGTATGTATATATGTATGAATGTATGTATGAATTCATGTATATATGTATGAATTTATGAATGTATGTATGTATGAATTCTTGTATATATGTATGAATTTATGTTTGTATGCATGTATGTATGAATGTATTTATGTATGTATAAATGTATTTATGTATGCATGCATGTATGTATGTATGTATGTATGCATGTATGTATGTATGTATGTATGAATGTATTTATGTTTGTATGCAAGTATGAATGTATGTATGTATGCATGTAGGTATGTATATATATATATATGTGTGAATGTATGTATGTATGCATGTATGTATGTATGTATGTATGTATGTATGAATGTATGTATGAATGTATTTATGTTTGTATGCAAGTATGAATGTATGTATGTATGTATGAATTCATGTATAAATTAATGAATGTATGTATGCATGTAGGTATGTGTGTGTATATATGTGTGAATGTATGTATGTATGTATGTATGAATACATGTATATATGTATGAATTTATGAATGTATGTATGTATGTATGTATGTATGAATTCTTGTATGTATGTATGAATTCATGTATGAATTAATGAATGTATGTATGCATGTAGGTATGTATGTATATATGTATGAATGTATGTATGTATGAATTCATGTATATATGTATGAATTTACGAATGTATGTATGTATGTATGTATGAATTCTTGTATATATGTATGAATTTATGTATGCATGTATGTATGAATGTATTTATGTATGAATGTATGTATGTATGTATTTATGTATGTATTTATTTATAAATGTATGTATGTATATATGCATGTATGAATGCTTGTATGTATGTATGTATTTATGTATGTATTCATTGATGTATGAATGAATGTATTTCTGTATGCATCTATGTATTTCTGTATGCATCTATGTATGTATATGAATTCTTGTATGTATGTATGTATGAATTCATGTATGTATGCATGTAGGTATGTGTGTATATATGTGTGTGTGAATGTATGTATGTATGTATGTATGAATACATGTATATATGTATGAATTTATGAATGTATGTATGTATGTATGAATTCTTGTATGTATGTATGAATTCATGTATGAATTAATGAATGTATGTATGCATATAGGTATGTATGTATGTATGTATGTATGTATGAATTCATGTATATATGTATGAATTTATGAATGTATGTATGTATGAATTATTGTATATATGTATGAATTTATGTATGCATGTATGTATGAATGTATTTATGTATGCATGTATGAATGTATGTATGTATGTATTTATGTATGTATGTATTTATTTATAAATGTATGTATGTATGTATATATGCATGTATGAATGCATGTATGTATGTATGTATTTATGTATGTATTCATTGATGTATGAATGAATGTATTTCTGTATGCATCTATGTATGTATGCATGAATGTATTTCTGTATGCATCTATGTATGTATGTATGAATTCTTGTATGTATGTATGCATGTATGTATGAATTCATGTATGAATTAATGAATGTATGTATGCATGTAGGTATGTATATATGTATGAATGCATGTATGTATGAATTCATGTATATATGTATGAATTTATGAATGTATGTATGCATGTATGTATGAATGTATTTATGTATGCATGTATGAATGTATGTATTTATGTATGTATTTATTTATAAATTTATGTATGTATGTATATATGCATGTATGAATGCTTGTATGTATGTATTTATGTATGTATTCATTGATGTATGAATGAATGTATTTCTGTATGCATCTATGTATGTATGCATGAATGTATTTCTGTATGCATCTATGTATGTATGTATGAATTCTTGTATGTATGTATGCATGTATGTATGAATTCATGTATGAATTAATGAATGTATGTATGCATGTAGGTATGTGTGTATATATGTGTGTATGTATGTATGTATGTATGTATGAATACATGTATATATGTATGAATTTATGAATGTATGTATGTATGTATGTATGTATGAATTCTTGTATGTATGTATGAATTCATGTATGAATTAATGAATGTATGTATGCATGTAGGTATGTATGTATATATGTATGAATGTATGTATGTATGAATTCATGTATATATGTATGAATTTATGAATGTATGTATGTATGAATTCTTGTATATATGTATGAATTTATGTATGCATGTATGTATGAATGTATTTATGTATGCATGTATGAATGTATGTATGTATGTATGTATGTATTTATTTATAAATTTATGTATGTATGTATATATGCATGTATGAATGCTTGTATGTATGTATGTATTTATGTATGTATTCATTGATGTATGAATGAATGTATTTCTGTATGCATCTATGTATGTATGCATGAATGTATGTATGTATGCATGTATGTATGTATGAATTCATGTATATATGTATGAATTTATGTATGTATGAATGTATTTATGTATGCATGTATGAATGTATGTATGTATGTATGCATGCATGCATGTATGTATAAATGTATTTATGTATGTATTTATTTATAAATTTATGTATGTATGTATATATGCATGTATGAATGCTTGTATGTATGTATGTATTTATGTATGTATTCATTGATGTATGAATGAATGTATTTCTGTATGCATCTATGTATGTATGCATGCATGAATGTATTTCTGTATGCATCTATGTATGTATGTATGAATTCTTGTATGTATGTATGTATGTATGTATGAATTCATGTATGAATTAATGAATGTATGTATGCATGTAGGTATGTATGTATGAATGTATGTATGTATGAATTCATGTATATATGTATGAATTTATGAATGTATGTATGTATGAATTCTTGTATATATGTATGAATTTATGTATGTATGAATGTATTTATGTATGCATGTATGAATGTATGTATGTATGTATGCATGCATGCATGTATGTATGAATGTATTTATGTATGTATTTATTTATAAATTTATGTATGTATATATGCATGTATGAATGCTTGTATGTATGTATGTATTTATGTATGTATTCATTGATGTATGAATGAATGTATTTCTGTATGCATCTATGTATGTATGCATGCATGAATGTATTTCTGTATGCATCTATGTATGTATGTATGAATTCTTGTATGTATGTATGTATGTATGTATGAATTCATGTATGAATTAATGAATGTATGTATGCATGTAGGTATGTATGTATATATGTATGAATGTATGTATGTATGAATTCATGTATATATGTATGAATTTATGAATGTATGTATGTATGTATGAATTCTTGTATATATGTATGAATTTATGTATGCATGTATGTATGAAAGTATTTATGTATGCATGTATGAATGTATGTATGTATGTATGCATGCATGTATGTATGAATGTATTTATGTATGTATTTATTTATAAATTTATGTATGTGTGTATATATGCATGTATGAATGCTTGTATGTATGTATGTATTTATGTATGTAGAAGAAGGATCCGGGTACTGAAATGGCCAGCCTGCAGTCCAGATCTTTCACCCATAGAAAACATTTGGCGCATCATAAAGAGGAAGATGCGACAAAGAAGACCTAAGACAGTTGAGCAACTAGAAGCCTGTATTAGACAAGAATGGGACAACATTCCTATTCCTAAACTTGAGCAACTTGTCTCCTCAGTTCCCAGACGTTTGCAGACTGTTATAAAAAGAAGAGGGGATGCCACACAGTGGTAAACATGGCCTTGTCCCAACTTTTTTGAGATGTGTTGATGCCATGAAATTTAAAATCAACTTATTTTTCCCTTAAAATGATACATTTTCTCAGTTTAAACATTTGATATGTCATCTATGATGTATTCTGAATAAAATATTGAAATTTGAAACTTCCACATCATTGCATTCTGTTTTTATTCACAATTTGTACAGTGTCCCAACTTTTTTGGAATCGGATTTGTATGTGTATATATATGTATATGTATATGCATGTATGTATGTATGTATATATGTATGCATGTATGTATGTATGCATGAATGTATGTATGTATGAATTTATGTATGTATGCATGCATGCATGCATGCATGTATGAATGTATGTATGTATGTATGTATGAATGTATGTATGTATGAATTCATGTATGTATGTATGTATATATGTATGAATGTATGTATGAATTCATGTATATATGTATGAATTTATGAATGTATGTATGTATGAATTCTTGTATATATGTATGAATTTATGTTTGTATGCATGTATGTATGAATGTATTTATGTATGTATAAATGTATTTATGTATGCATGCATGCATGTATGTATGTATGTATGTATGTATGTATGAATGTATTTATGTTTGTATGCAAGTATGAATGTATGTATGTATGCATGTAGGTATGTATATATATATATATGTGTGTGAATGTATGTATGTATGCATGTATGTATGTATGTATGTATGTATGAATGTATGTATGAATGTATTTATGTTTGTATGCAAGTATGAATGTATGTATGTATGTATGAATTCATGTATAAATTAATGAATGTATGTATGCATGTAGGTATGTGTGTGTATATATGTGTGAATGTATGTATGTATGTATGTATGAATACATGTATATATGTATGAATTTATGAATGTATGTATGTATGTATGTATGTATGAATTCTTGTATGTATGTATGAATTCATGTATGAATTAATGAATGTATGTATGCATGTAGGTATGTATGTATATATGTATGAATGTATGTATGTATGAATTCATGTATATATGTATGAATTTACGAATGTATGTATGTATGTATGAATTCTTGTATATATGTATGAATTTATGTATGCATGTATGTATGAATGTATTTATGTATGAATGTATGTATGTATGTATTTATGTATGTATTTATTTATAAATGTATGTATGTATGTATATATGCATGTATGAATGCTTGTATGTATGTATGTATTTATGTATGTATTCATTGATGTATGAATGAATGTATTTCTGTATGCATCTATGTATGTATGCATGAATGTATTTCTGTATGCATCTATGTATGTATATGAATTCTTGTATGTATGTATGCATGTATGTATGAATTCATGTATGTATGCATGTAGGTATGTGTGTATATATGTGTGTGTGAATGTATGTATGTATGTATGTATGTATGAATACATGTATATATGTATGAATTTATGAATGTATGTATGTATGTATGAATTCTTGTATGTATGTATGAATTCATGTATGAATTAATGAATGTATGTATGCATGTAGGTATGTATGTATGTATGTATGTATGTATGTATGAATTCATGTATATATGTATGAATTTATGAATGTATGTATGTATGAATTATTGTATATATGTATGAATTTATGTATGCATGTATGTATGAATGTATTTATGTATGCATGTATGAATGTATGTATGTATGTATTTATGTATGTATGTATTTATTTATAAATGTATGTATGTATGTATATATGCATGTATGAATGCTTGTATGTATGTATGTATGTATTTATGTATGTATTCATTGATGTATGAATGAATGTATTTCTGTATGCATCTATGTATGCATGCATGAATGTATTTCTGTATGCATCTATGTATGTATGTATGAATTCTTGTATGTATGTATGCATGTATGTATGAATTCATGTATGAATTAATGAATGTATGTATGCATGTAGGTATGTATATATGTATGAATGCATGTATGTATGAATTCATGTATATATGTATGAATTTATGAATGTATGTATGCATGTATGTATGAATGTATTTATGTATGCATGTATGAATGTATGTATTTATGTATGTATTTATTTATAAATTTATGTATGTATGTATATATGCATGTATGAATGCTTGTATGTATTTATGTATGTATTCATTGATGTATGAATGAATGTATTTCTGTATGCATCTATGTATGTATGCATGAATGTATTTCTGTATGCATCTATGTATGTATGTATGAATTCTTGTATGTATGTATGCATGTATGTATGAATTCATGTATGAATTAATGAATGTATGTATGCATGTAGGTATGTGTGTATATATGTGTGTATGTATGTATGTATGTATGTATGTATGAATACATGTATATATGTATGAATTTATGAATGTATGTATGTATGTATGTATGTATGAATTCTTGTATGTATGTATGAATTCATGTATGAATTAATGAATGTATGTATGCATGTAGGTATGTATGTATATATGTATGAATGTATGTATGTATGAATTCATGTATATATGTATGAATTTATGAATGTATGTATGTATGAATTCTTGTATATATGTATGAATTTATGTATGCATGTATGTATGAATGTATTTATGTATGCATGTATGAATGTATGTATGTATGTATGTATGTATGTATGTATATATTTATTTATAAATTTATGTATGTATGTATATATGCATGTATGAATGCTTGTATGTATGTATGTATTTATGTATGTATTCATTGATGTATGAATGAATGTATTTCTGTATGCATCTATGTATGTATGCATGAATGTATGTATGTATGCATGTATGTATGTATGAATTCATGTATATATGTATGAATTTATGTATGTATGAATGTATTTATGTATGCATGTATGAATGTATGTATGTATGCATGCATGCATGTATGTATGAATGTATTTATGTATGTATTTATTTATAAATTTATGTATGTATGTATATATGCATGTATGAATGCTTGTATGTATGTATGTATTTATGTATGTATTCATTGATGTATGAATGAATGTATTTCTGTATGCATCTATGTATGTATGCATGCATGAATGTATTTCTGTATGCATCTATGTATGTATGTATGAATTCTTGTATGTATGTATGTATGTATGTATGAATTCATGTATGAATTAATGAATGTATGTATGCATGTAGGTATGTATGTATATATGTATGAATGTATGTATGTATGAATTCATGTATATATGTATGAATTTATGAATGTATGTATGTATGAATTCTTGTATATATGTATGAATTTATGTATGTATGAATGTATTTATGTATGCATGTATGAATGTATGTATGTATGTATGCATGCATGCATGTATGTATGAATGTATTTATGTATGTATTTATTTATAAATTTATGTATGTATGTATATATGCATGTATGAATGCTTGTATGTATGTATGTATTTATGTATGTATTCATTGATGTATGAATGAATGTATTTCTGTATGCATCTATGTATGTATGCATGCATGAATGTATTTCTGTATGCATCTATGTATGTATGTATGAATTCTTGTATGTATGTATGTATGTATGTATGTATGTATGTATGAATTCATGTATGAATTAATGAATGTATGTATGCATGTAGGTATGTATGTATATATGTATGAATGTATGTATGTATGAATTCATGTATATATGTATGAATTTATGAATGTATGTATGTATGTATGAATTCTTGTATATATGTATGAATTTATGTATGCATGTATGTATGAATGTATTTATGTATGCATGTATGAATGTATGTATGTATGTATGCATGCATGTATGTATGAATGTATTTATGTATGTATTTATTTATAAATTTATGTATGTGTGTATATATGCATGTATGAATGCTTGTATGTATGTATGTATTTATGTATGTATTCATTGATGTATGAATGAATGTATTTCTGTATGCATCTATGTATGTATGCATGAATGTATTTCTGTATGCATCTATGTATGTATGCATGAATGTATGTATGTATATATGCATGCATGCATGCATGTATGTATGTATATATGTGTGTATATATGCATGTATAAATGAATGTATGTATGTATGTGTGAATGTATGTATGCATGTGTGTATGTATGTATGAATGCATGTATGCATGTATATATGAATTTGTGTATGCATGAATGTATGTATTAATGTATGTATGCATGTATGTATTAATTTATGTATGAATGTATTAATTTGTTTGTATGTATGTATGTATGTATGAATTTATGAATGTATGTATATATGTATCCATGTATGTATGTATAAATTTATATATGTATGTATGTATGTATGTATGCATGTATGTATAAATGCATGTATGTATGTATTTATGCATGTATGTATGCATGAATGTATGTATGAATTTATGTATGTAGGTATGTATGTATGTATACATGTATGTATGTATGAATCTATGCATGCATGTATGAATGTATGTATGCATGTATGTATGTATGAATGTATGCATGGATGTATGTTTGAATGTATTTATGTATGTATGAATGTATGTATGTATGTATGTATGAATGTATGCATGCATGTATGTATGAATATATGTATGTATGAATGTATGTATGTATATATGTATGTATGAATATATTTATGAATTCTTGTATGTATGTATGAATTTATGTTTGTATGCATGTATGTATGAATGTATTTATGTATGTATGTACACTCACCTAAAGGATTATTAGGAACACCATACTAATACTGTGTTTGACCCCCTTTCGCCTTCAGAACTGCCTTAATTCTACGTGGCATTGATTCAACAAGGTGCTGAAAGCATTCTTTAGAAATGTTGGCCCATATTGATAGGATAGCATCTTGCAGTTGATGGAGATTTGTGGGATGCACATCCAGGGCACGAAGCTCCCGTTCCACCACATCCCAAAGATGCTCTATTGGGTTGAGATCTGGTGACTGTGGGGGCCATTTTAGTACAGTGAACATTGTCATGTTCAAGAAACCAATTTGAAATGATTCGAGCTTTGTGACATGGTGCATTATCCTGCTGGAAGTAGCCATCAGAGGATGGGTACATGGTGGTCATAAAGGGATGGACATGGTCAGAAACAATGCTCAGGTAGGCCGTGGCATTTAAACGATGCCCAATTGGCACTAAGGGGCCTAAAGTGTGCCAAGAAAACATCCCCCACACCATTACACCACCACCACCAGCCTGCAAAGTGGTAACAAGGCATGATGGATCCATGTTCTCATTCTGTTTACGCCAAATTCTGACTCTACCATCTGAATGTCTCAACAGAAATCGAGACTCATCAGACCAGGCAACATTTTTCCAGTCTTCAACTGTCCAATTTTGGTGAGCTCGTGCAAATTGTAGCCTCTTTTTCCTATTTGTAGTGGAGATGAGTGGTACCCGGTGGGGTCTTCTGCTGTTGTAGCCCATCCGCCTCAAGGTTGTGCGTGTTGTGGCTTCACAAATGCTTTGCTGCATACCTCGGTTGTAACGAGTGGTTATTTCAGTCAAAGTTGCTCTTCTATCAGCTTGAATCAGTCGGCCCATTCTCCTCTGACCTCTAGCATCAACAAGGCATTTTCGCCCACAGGACTGCCGCATACTGGATGTTTTTCCCTTTTCACACCATTCTTTGTAAACTCTAGAAATGGTTGTGCGTGAAAATCCCGTCTGGCCCGTCTGGCACCAACAACCATGCCACGCTCAAAATTGCTTAAATCACCTTTCTTTCCCATTCTGACATTCAGTTTGGAGTTCAGGAGATTGTCTTGACCAGGACCACACCCCTAAATGCATTGAAGCAACTGCCATGTGATTGGTTGATTAGATAATTGCATTAATGAGAAATTGAACAGGTGTTCCTAATAATCCTTTAGGTGAGTGTATGTATGTATGTATGCATGCCTGTATGTATGTATGTATGTATGTATGCATGTATGTATGTATGTATGAATGTATGAATGGTTGTATGAATGTATGTATGCATGCATGTATGTATGTATGAATGTATTTATGTATGTATGTATGTATGAATTTATGAATCCATGTAAATATATATGAATGTATATATGAATTCATGTATATATGTATGAATTTATGAATGTATGTATGTATGTATGTATGTATGCATGTATGTTTGAATGTATTTATGTATGTATGAATGTATGTATGTATGAATGTATGCATGCATGTATGTATGTATGAATATATGTATGTATGAATGTATGAATGTATGTATATGTATGAATGTATATATGAATTCATGTATATATGTATGAATTTATGAATGTATGTATGTATGTATGCATGTATGTATGTATGTATGCATGCATGCCTGTATGTATGTATGTATGTATATATGTATACATGCATGTATTAATGTATGCATGCATGTATGAATGTATGTATGCATGTATGTATGAATGTATGTATGTATGAATTTATGTATGCATGTATGTATGTAGGAATTTATGTATGCATGTATGTATGAATGTATGTATGTATGTATGAATGTATGCATGCATGTATGTATGTATGAATATATGTATGTATGAATGTATGTATGTATATATGTATGTATGTATGAATGTATGTATGAATTCTTGTATATATATGTATGAATTTATGTATGTATGTATGTATGCATGTATGTATGTGTGAATGTATGTATGAATGTATGTATGTATGTATGAATTTATGAATTTACGTATATATGTATCCATGTATGTATCCATGTATGTATGTATAAATTTATGTATGCATGGATGTATGTTTGAATGTATTTATGTATGTATGTATAAATTTATGTATGTATGAATGTATGTATTTATGTATGTATGCATGTATGTATGAATGTATGAATGAATGTATGTATGAATGTATGTATGTATGCATGTATGAATTTATGTATGTATGTATGAATGTATGTATGAATTCATGTATATATGTATGAATTTATGAATGTATGTATGAATTTATGAATGTATGTATGTATGTATGAATTCTTGTGTGCATGTATGAATTTATGTTTGTATGCAAGTATGAATGTATGTATGTATGAATGTATTTATGTATGCATGTATGTATGTATGTATGAATTCATGTATGAATTAATGAATGTATGTATGTATGTATGCATGTAGGTATGTATGAATACATGTATATATGTATGAATTTATGAATGTATGTATGTATGTATGAATTCTTGTATATATGTATGAATTTATGTTTGTATGCATGTATAAATGAATGTATGTATGTGTGAATGTATGTATGCATGTGTGTATGTATGTATGAATGTATGTATGCATGTATGTATGAATTTATGTATGCATGAATGTATGTATTAATGTATGTATGTATGTCTGAATTTATGTATGAATGTATTAATTTGTTTGTATGCATGTATGAATGTATGTATATATGTATCCATGTATGTATCCATGTATGTATGTATAAATTTATGTATGAATGTATGTATGCATGTATGTATGTATGTTTGTATGAATGTATGTATGTATGCATATATGTATGTATGAATTTATGTATGAATGTATGAATTAATGTTTGTATGCATGTATGTATGTATGTATGAATTTATGTATGCATGTATGTATGAATGTATATATTAATGTATGTATGTATGTATGCATGGATGTATGTTTGAATGTATGTATGTATGTATGTATGTATGTATGTATGTATGAATGTATGTATGTATGTATGAATGTATGCATGCATGCATGTATGCATGCCTGTATGTATGTATGTATGTATGTATGTATCTATGTATGTATGAATGTATGAATGGTTGTATGAATGTATGTATGCATGTATGTATGTATGTATGTATGCATGCATGTATGTATGTATGAATGTATTTATGTATGTATATATGCATGCATGAATGCTTGTATGTATTTATGTATGTATTCATTGATGTATGAATGAATGTATTTCTGTATGCATCTATGTATGTATGCATGTATGTATGTATGTACACATGCATGCATGCATGCAAGTATGAATATATGCATGCATGTATGTATGAATGTATGTATGCATGTATGAATGTATGTATGCATGCATGCATGTATGCATGTATGTATGTATGCATGTATGTATGAATTAATGTTTGTATGCATGTATGTATGTATGTATGTATGTATGAATGTATGTATGTATGTATATATGAATGTATGTATGCATGGATGTATGTATGCATGGATGTATGTTTGAATGTATGTATGTATGAATGTATGCATGCATGTATGTATGAATGTATGTGTATATGTATGAATGTATATATGAATTCATGTATATAGGTATGAATTTATGAATGTATTTATGTATGTATGTATGCATGCCTGTATGTATGTATGTATGTATGCATGATGTATGTATGTATGTATGAATGTATGTATGCATGCATGTATGAATTTATGCATGCATGTATGAATGAATGTATTTATGTATGAATTCATGTATGTATATATGCATGCATGTATTTATGTATGTATGCATTGATGTATGAATGAATGTATGAATGAATGTTTTTATGTATGTATGCATGCATGTATGTATGAATTTATGCATGCATGTATGAATGAATGTATTTATGTATGAATTCATGTATGTATATATGCATGCATTTATGTATGTATGCATTGATGTATGAATGAATGTATGAATGAATGTTTTTATGTATGTATGAATGAATGAATATATGTATGCATGTATGTATGCATGAATGTATGTATGAATTTATATATGTATATATGCATGTATGTATAAATGTATGTATGCATGTATGTATGAATGTATCTGTATATGCATGCATTTATGAATGAATGTATTTATGCATGTATTTATGCATGTATGCATGCATGTATGAATGTATGTATTCATGTATACATAAATACACATACATGCATGCATATATACATACATAAATTCATACATGCACATACAAATTCATACATAAATTTATACATAATGCATGTATGCATACACACATACATACATTCATACATGCACATACAAATTCATACATACATAAATTCATACATACATGTATATATATATATATATACATGCATGTATACATTTGTATGTATGAATGTATTTATGCATGTATGAATTTATGTATGTATGCATGTATGAATGTATGTATGCATGTACGAATTTATGTATGTATGCATTTACTCATGTATATGTATCCATGAATCAATTTGTGTGTATGTATGCACGTATGTATGCATGTATGAATATAAACACCCATACGCAACAAACTGCGATGCACTGTATTCTGACACCTTTCTATCAGAACCAGCATTAACTTCTTGAGCAATTTGAGCTACAGTAGCTCGTCTGTTTGATCGGACCACACGGGCCAGCCTTCGCTCCCCACGTGCATCAATGACCCTGTCGCCGGTTCACTCCTTGGAGCACTTTTGATAGATACTGACCACTGCAGACCGGGAACACCCCACAAGAGCTGCAGTTTTGGAGATGCTCTGACCCATGTTAATTTGATCAAGTGACAGTAAAGACATTATAATGTTACAAACTTCTGTTCATCAAGGATCCATGAAACAAGCACTTTAATAAGAGCATCAAATCATATGAGAATGATTTCTGAAGGATCATGTGACACTGAAGACTGGAGTAATGATAAATTCAGCTTTGATCACAGGAATAAATTACACTATATTCACACAGAAAACATTTCACAATTTTAAGTATCTATTATTCGAATAAAATTATTAATTATTAATTTAACTTTATTTTTGATCAAATAAATGGTACAGACTTCTTTCAAACACATAAAAAGCCTTACTGACCCCAAACTTACATTTATTGAAAACATTTATTTTTAAAAGTATACAATTGTCACCAATTATTTACATTTTTTTTCTGGTGTGAGAAACAATGACAGACACTTTAGATGTTAATTTCCTGAATTTGAAGCACAAACTCATCCATACAAACACAAGCTTCATGAATAACTCTTTGTTTTAAAATACAAACTCCAGAAACAAAAAAACATTTGTTTTCACATGATGTGGCAGTAATTCCCCAGGGACGACACACATCTGATGTGAATAAAAAAAATTCCCTATGAATTTTGATTAGGCTTTGGTGCTAGTGATGGTTTATAAGAGCTAATCATGAATATAAACAGCAGCAAAGGCAACAGATCCAGAGGACATCCATCAAAAACACCCAGCAGTCTCTCAAATGACTTTCATGATTCCAGTGGCACGCGTCTGTCTACATGCTGGTGGGAAGCTTCTGCTTCCTGTTCTTGGCTGGAATCCCAGTCTGTTCGAACTCCTGCTTCTCTCTCAGATACTCCTGTTTGCACTCCTCGAAGAACGCCGGATCCTGATAACTGCAAGAGCGAACAAATCCGCAATAAACATTCAAACGCGTCCGCCACGTTACAGTAAAGGCACATTAGTTAATGCATTAACTAACAATGAGCAATATATTTGTTACAGTATTTATTAATATGTTACTTTAAAAAATACAGTTGTTCACTGTTAGTTCAATCAGCTCAGGTCTATTAAATATATAAATAACTTTCGATTTTAATGATGCATTAGTAAATGTGTAAAAAAAAAAAAAAAAAAAGTAAATAACGCATTACTCAATTAATAAAAGCTTTATACGTTTAGCTGATGTTAACTAATGTTAGTTATGACCTCAAGGCTAGATTATTGTAATGCTCTACTGGGTGGTTGCCCTGCACGCTTAATAAACAAACTCCAGTCGGTCCAAAATGCAGCAGCTCGAGTTCTTACTAGAACCAAGAAGTATGACCATATTAGCCCGGTTCTGTCAACACTGCACTGGCTCCCTATTAAACGAGCGAGCTCTTAACGCATTATAGTCCTTCACGTCTATTGCGGTCTCAAAACTTTGGTCAGTTGATCATACCTAGAATATCAAAATCAACTGCAGGTGGTTGATCCTTCTCCTATTTAGCACCTAAACTCTGGAACAGTCTTCAAATCAAATCAAAATCAAAATCACCTTTATTTATATAGCGCTTTTTACAATGCCAATTGTTTCAAAGCAGCTTCACAGTGGTAACAGGAAAATAATGCAACAGAATTTGATTCGGCTGTACAGCCGCTCTGGTGAAAACGGTGATGTCATCCAGCTCATTTCAATTATCATATAGTGTCAATGCGGGCAGATCAGTAATATAGTTGAAATTTAAGTGTCCCCAACTGAGCAAGCCAAAAGCCAAAGGCGACGGTGGCAAGGAACCAAAACTCCTTCAGGGCCAGAATGGAGAAAAAAACCTTGGGAGAAACCAGGCTCAGTCGGGGTGCCAGTTCTCCTCTGGCCGACGAACAAATAGTGTATGATTATGATTCTGGCAACATTACAGGTCAGAAGTCATATTAGATCAATAGATATTCGTAGGATTATTCGAAAGATTGGAGTCGTCACACCGGGGACGGGTTCAATGAGGATGTCGTGTTGATGCGGCATTTACAGGGGGGAGTTTAATTGACACGGTCTCTACAGACACTTCAGGGATATGGTCGTCATGTCCAGGCTAAGGTCCACCATCTGGTCCGGATACGGCCCGGATCCGGCCGACTGCAGTAAACCTCGGGATAAACAGAGAGACTAACATTAGCGTAGATGCCATTCTTCTTATGATGTAACGAGTACATCAGGTGTTATTGGAAGTGTTCCCGGTTCCGGCTGACCTAGTTAATGCAGCCTAAAACAATCATTTAACTGATTTGAATAATAGAAATTGATAATATTCTATGTGTATGCCATAGTAAAGAGATGTGTTTTTAGTCTAGATTTAAACTGACAGAGTGTGTCTGCTTCCCGAACAATGCTAGGAAGACTGTTCCAGAGTTTAGGTGCTAAATAGGAAAAGTATCGACCGCCTGCAGTTGATTTTGATATTCTAGGTATTATCAACTGGCCAGAGCTTTGAGACCGCAATAGACGTGATGGAGTATAATGCGTTAAGAGCTCGCTCAAGTACTGGGGAGCTAAACCATTTAGTGCTTTGTAAGTAATCAGCAAGATTTTAAAATGTATACAATGTTTAATAGGGAACCAATGCAGTGTTGCCAGAACCGGGCTAATATGGTCATACTTCCTGGTTCTAGTAAGAACTCGAGCTGCTGTGTTTTGGACCAGCTGCAGTTTATTTATTAAGCGAGCAGGGCAACCACCCAGTACAGCATTACAATAATCTAGCCTTGAGGTCATGAACGCATGAACTAACTGTTCAGCATTTTGCATTGAAAGCATGTGTCGTAATTTAGATATATTTTTAAGATGGTAGAATGCAGTTTTACAGATGCTAGAAACGTGGCTTTCAAATGAGAGATTGGTATCAAAGAGCACACCCAGGTTCCTAACTGATGACGAGGACTTGACAGAGCAGCCATCGAGTGTTAGACAGTATTCTAGGTCACTACTTGTGGAGTTTTTTTGTCCAATGATTAAAAATTCAGTTTTTTCTGAATTAAGTTGCAGGAAATTACTAGTCATCCAATTTTTTATATCAGCTATGCATTCCGTTAATCTTGTGAAATGGTAAGTTTCGTCAGGGCATGAAGAAAAAAAGTCTTCCTAGCATTGTTCGGGAAGCACACACTCTGTCAGTTTAAATCTAGACTAAAAACACATCTCTTTACTATGGCATACACATAAAACATTTTTAATTTCTATTATTCAAATCAGTTAAATGATTGTTTTAGGCTGCATTAACTAGGTCCGCCGGAACGGGAACACTTCCCATAACACCTGATGTACTCGTTACATCATAAGAAGAATGGCATCTACGCTAATGTTAGTCTCTCTGTTTATCCCGAGGTTTACTGCAGTCGGCCGGATCCAGATCAGATGGTGGACCTGCGACGCAGCCCTGAAGTGTCTGTAGAGACCGTGTCAACTAGACTCTCCCCTGTGAAGGCCTCTTTCACTTCACCTCTGTACAGATGAAAACGTTCGGAAACGACTAAAAACACTGTATTATGCATGCCAGACAAGTAATTTGGCAGTCATTTTGTAAAGAAAAACTACGCGCCTGCGCACATACATACTCAAATGCGCTTGCCTATAGACTAAACACAGTGCTTACGTGCATGCCGTCACTGTTCTCACAGATTTGCGTTTTTTTGAAGTTTACACGAAGATGATAACGGTATTTATTTTACGGTACTATTCCCGGTGTTTGCGTTCTCTAGCCGCCGGGCGCTGTTGCCGTGCGGATGAGCGGCCGGAAGCAATGAGAGTTTTGTGTTTTGGTTGAAACGGGTGTCATGTAAGTGGGTCCAAAGTAAATAACTAATGATTTTAAACTTACTTTAGCTGGACAATAGCTTTTCTCTAGAGCTGATGTACAGCCAAAACAATCTCTCTTCCATTATTTTCCTGTTATCACTGTAAAGCTGCTTTGAAACAATCTGTATTGTGAAAAGCGCTATAGAAATGAAGGTGACTTGACTTAGCAAGTGAAGTGTTACCGAAATCATCTTTGTTTCAAGAATAACTATTTTCCCACAGGATTTTCATGTTTTTGGGGGTTAAATATCACTAATGTTTAAATGGAGAATATCATGAAACTATATGAATATTTCTGTTGTTAAACCACGTCAAAAAATGTCAAAATACCAGGGGCCTCATTTATAACCGTTGCGTCCGCACAGAACAGGCCCTGAAAGAGGCGTAAGCCACTTCCGACTCATAAGTTGTGATTCATAATAACGAACTTGACGGGAAAATTGGCACACCCGCACGCAAACTCTGACCCATGCGTAGAGAGTAGAGAGTAGTAAAGTAAGAACAATTTTAAACTCTGTTTCCATTTTGATATACACGTTTACATTAATGTTCCAGTTTCATTAAAGGATTAGTTCACTTCAAAATGAAAATTTCCTGATAATTTCCTCACCCCCATCTCATCCAAGATGTTCATGTCTGTCTTTCTTCAGTCGAAAAGAAATTCAGTTTTTTGAGGAAAACATTCCAGGATTTTTCTCCACATAATGGACTTCAATGGCAACCAACGGTTGAAGGTCCAAATCAATGCAGTTTCAGAGGAAGGGCTTCAGAGGCTCTGCACGATCCCAGACGAGGAATACGGTCTTATCTAGCCAAACCATCGGCCATTTAATAAAAAAAACCCCAAAAAACATTTATAGACTTTTTAACCTCAAATGCACGACTTCTGTGTTGTGCTTCTTCACTGCATATGACGTCATCACGTCAGAAAGGTCACAGCCGTGATGTAGGTGGAAGGACCGACCCAGTGCCGAAAAACTCCATCTCATGTTCTCCTCCAACTTTAAAATCGTCCGACATCATTGTTTTACCTTTATGCTTGTAAAGGGCGTTTGATTTAGTCTTTGCACGTTCGTTTTAACACTGGGTCGGTATTTCCACATACGTCACGTGTGACCTTTCCGACGTGATGACGTCATACGTCGTGAAGAAGCAGAACACCGAAGTCGGGCATTTGAAGTTAAAAAGTATATAAATGCTTTTGTGTTTTTTTTAGAAAATGGCCGATGGTTTGGCTAGATAAGACCCTATTCCTCGGCTGGGATCGTGCAGAGTCTCTGAAGTTAAGAATTAGTTTTCCCGCGATAATAACGATAAAGCCTAGTTGATGACGCGACTCATTTGCAGCTCACGTGCAGAGCGAAAACAACAATGGCGGAAGCTGCGGAGGAGTTTATCGCTAAACGAGGAGCTACCTCTACAATCTGGAACCTGTACACACAGATATATTTTCACTCGCTGAGCGCTTGAGAGATTCGTGCTTTTTAAGTGATCGGTAAAGCACGCTATTTGAGTTCATCTCAATGAATGCGCAGTGTATTTGACGCACAGTAAACACTAGTGTGAGGCGCACGACTGAGAGCGCTCAGTGTTTCTCACACACTCAGAGAGAGCGAGAGAGTCTTATACCACGCAGAATTGACGTGCTACATGTAAACCATATTCTTTGTTGTATTTCCTGTAAAATAACGCTGTTCGTTTGGAATTATTCAGCCTTTATGAACAAGAAGAAACTAATGCTCAAACGGCATCTCATTGGCTGACGCTCACCTATTACTGTACCCGCTTTGATTTCGGCAAATCAGTTCATGATTAATATTCATGAACCTAGCAGCTCATCAATCCTTACTGCAGTTTATATTGTTATTAGTAGTAGAATTCGTAGTATTATCATCTTATCAGTATTATTGTTCGTTTTTTTTTTTTCACAGAAACGTTGAATGACCAACAATGTCTTAAGCACCACCACCAGCCCTAAATTCATTTAAAATGACAAATATGCATTCATACTTTTTCATTCGCACATGATTACCAAGTTTTAGTTCAAATTACTTAAGTTCTATCATTAAATTATTATTTGCAATTTTTTATTCGTAATCTGAAGACATGGTTGGGATTATTACTTTTGCTGTTTGCACCATGAGAATATGAATAAATACAGAATTCAAACTTGTCATTGATTTGAATTATTATTGTTTGTATTGTGTGATGTTTTTCAGCACAGTTGCACTATTTAAACATTACCTGCACTTTTACAGAAGAAAAGTATATCTGCAATTTTTCCATTTCTGAAAAGGCTGGTGTTTGGATTTTTACTGTTTTTAAAATTTTTTTATTCTTTTATGTAATTTGTTTATTATAGGAGCCTGTTTGATGACGGATACGTTTTACTTTAGATCATTGCTTGTGTTTCTGAGGCTCTCAAGAATGCGTGCAGCTCTCACTTGTAGCCAAAAACATGGGGAATGGTACTACATTTATATCATCATTAATATCGTTATTGCAATAAATACCAGAAAATATCGTGATATATTTTTAAGTCCGTATCGCCCATCCCTAATGCATAGTAAAACTAGGCGTTGTAAGCGCCATATATGGTGATTTGGATGCACGTATGCACAATCTTCTGCTGACTGGGATTTATAAAGGGATTATTGCGCTGGTTCTGGCGTAGCTTTTGTGCGTATGCACACTTTTAGGATGAAATAGAAAGTTTTATAAATGAGGCCCCTGATATTTTAAGAGACTTTGACAGTCAACTGACAAAAAAAGTTTTTCACTTCAAGTCACTGCAATGCTTTAATAAAATAAGTGATCATACAAATAATACATATTTTTTTGGGTTGAAAATGTTTTTGCATGAATTTCAGCCTATAATAATATTTTAATTGTTGCATAAAATGTTGCATTTTTTTTAATGATCTCTGCTGGATGAGACAATTTTGCCCTTAAAATGTCTCATAAAAATCAAATTTATTTTTTGAACATGATTAGATCTGATCAAGTATTATGATGAAGCCTTACTGTTGCGTCAGACACTCCTTGAGAGCGGCGTTCTCCTCTCGACACCTGAACACCATGAAGAAGCCGGCGTCTTTACAGCAATGGTTGAACGCTGGAAACGACAGGAGAAAACCTTGAGTTTGAGTCGTTTCTCTCTCAAAACACAGACTCACTCAAACACAATGAGCCTCATATTCCATCAAAGGTCTGGAGTAATATCAATGTATTAATGTTTCTGAAAGAGTCTCTTGTACTTGACTGCTCAAAAATACAGTAAAAATAGTGAAATATTATTCCAGTGTAAAGCAGCTGTTCTCTATGTGAATATATAGTAAAGTGTAATTTATTCCTGTGATCAAAGCTGAATTTATCATCATTACTCCAGTCTTCAGTGTCACATGATCTTTGATTTGCTGCTCAATTATTATTGCCGATCAATTGTTTTTGGTGCATAATATTTTTGTGGAAACTGTGATACATTTTTTTTTTCATAACTCTTTAATGAATAGAGATTTCAAAAGAACAGTATAGAAAAAAATAGAATTTTTTGTAACATTATAAATGTCACTTTTGATCAATTTAATGCGTCCTTCGCTGAACAAAAGCATTATTTTATTAAAAGAAATCATTACCCCAAACTTTTGAATGCTAATCAGTTTCCACAAAAATATGAACTGTTTTCATCATTGATAATAATCATCATATTAGAATGATTTGTGAAGGATCATGTGACACTGAAGACTGGAGTAATGATGATAAATTCAGCTTTGATCACAGGAATAAATTACACTTTACTATATATTCACATAGAGAACAGCACTGGAATAATATTTCACTTTTTATACTGTATTTTTGATCAAATAAATGCAGCCTTGGAGAGCAGAAGAGACTCAAAAACATTATAAAATCAATTATTCTTTTAAGATGAATTATTCGTCATAGTATAACGTGATATATCATGTGACCTGTGTGTCTGTCTGCATGTTTGCAGCTTAAAAGTTGATGAATCTGTCTATGAGATGAGTTGAACTGATCAGAAGCAGCTTATTGAAATAAAGCAGAGATGCCGGTGGCGTGAGCGTGTGAAAAGGCTGTTGAAGGGTTTGTTATCAGGGTCTTCTGTCAAGCATTAATTACGTCCCGCTCTCCCTCGACTCAAAGCTCCCAGAAAACATCACTGTAATTACTTGTATCTGACTGATTATGGTCTTTCATCTGTATGCAGAGCAGATTGAGCAAAACCAATTCCAGAAAGCACAACCGTGAGACTAATCTAATACATATAAAGCTCATCTGACGCCACGCCTCCATGCATAAACATGAAGACGGACGACAAACAGACCCACAACCGACGACAGGCTGACTCCAGCAAACGTTCATTCACATGTCAAAGAGAATCAATAATAACTGATATTAGTTGTACATACACATATACGTCATTTCAGCACTAAAATAAAGCATAAAACTCAAGGCTGTGCATTTCAATTTCAGGTCATTGAGAAACATTGGCTGATATTTGCCTCTTTTAGGTTTAATATAAAAACACACATGGATTTCCTGCTTTAAAAAGTTTCAGTAAATGTTCATTAAATATTGTGTATTTTATGCACACATTCTTCACTATCATTATATACACTCACCTAAAGGATTATTAGGAACACCTGTTCAATTTCTCATTAATGCAATTATCTAATCAACCAATCACATGGCAGTTGCTTCAATGCATTTAGGGGTGTGGTCCTGGTCAAGACAATCTCCTGAACTCCAAACTGAATGTCAGAATGGGAAAGAAAGGTGATTTAAGCAATTTTGAGCGTGGCATGGTTGTTGGTGCCAGACGGGCCGGTCTGAGTATTTCACAATCTGCTCAGTTACTGGGATTTTCACGCACAACCATTTCTAGAGTTTACAAAGAATGGTGTGAAAAGGGAAAAACATCCAGTATGCGGCAGTCCTGTGGGCGAAAATGCCTTGTTGATGCTAGAGGTCAGAGGAGAATGGGCCGACTGATTCAAGCTGATAGAAGAGCAACTTTGACTGAAATAACCACTCGTTACAACCGAGGTATGCAGCAAAGCATTTGTGAAGCCACAACACGCACAACCTTGAGGCGGATGGGCTACAACAGCAGAAGACCCCACCGGGTACCACTCATCTCCACTACAAATAGGAAAAAGAGGCTACAATTTGCACGAGCTCACCAAAATTGGACAGTTGAAGACTGGAAAAATGTTGCCTGGTCTGATGAGTCTCGATTTCTGTTGAGACATTCAGATGGTAGAGTCAGAATTTGGCATAAACAGAATGAGAACATGGATCCATCATGCCTTGTTACCACTGTGCAGGCTGGTGGTGGTGGTGTAATGGTGTGGGGGATGTTTTCTTGGCACACTTTAGGCCCCTTAGTGCCAATTGGGCATCGTTTAAATGCCACGGCCTACCTGAGCATTGTTTCTGACCATGTCCATCCCTTTATGACCACCATGTACCCATCCTCTGATGGCTACTTCCAGCAGGATAATGCACCATGTCACAAAGCTCGAATCATTTCAAATTGGTTTCTTGAACATGACAATGAGTTCACTGTACTAAAATGGCCCCCACAGTCACCAGATCTCAACCCAATAGAGCATCTTTGGGATGTGGTGGAACGGGAGCTTCGTGCCCTGGATGTGCATCCCACAAATCTCCATCAACTGCAAGATGCTATCCTATCAATATGGGCCAACATTTCTAAAGAATGCTTTCAGCACCTTGTTGAATCAATGCCACGTAGAATTAAGGCAGTTCTGAAGGTGAAAGGGGGTCAAACACAGTATTAGTATGGTGTTCCTAATAATCCTTTAGGTGAGTGTATATATATATATATATATTAGGGCTATCAAATGATTAATCGCATCCAAAATAAAAGTTTGTTTACATAATATGTGTGTGTACTGTGTATAATTATTATGTATATTTGAATACACATTCTATACATGAATGAGTGTGTATTCAAAAATACATAATTATATTATTATTAATTATTATTTAAGAAATACTTGCATGCACATACTGTATATATATTTGTATAATTTATATTATATATAAATATTTATTTCTTAACTATATACATGTTTGTGTATTTATATATACATAATAATTATACACAGTACACACATATATATATATATATTTATTATGTGTAAGCAAACTTTTATTTTGAATGTGATTGATCGTGTGATCACACACACACACACACACACATATATACACATACATACATAATATTACTATTGTACAGTAGAATGGATATTCAAAATAAAAGTTTGCTTACACATAATAAATATATATATATAATTCTAAAATTTTCTGTTCTTTGACCCTTTTAATTTAATTTTAATGATCAAAAACAGTGATCTTGAAACTTTAAAGATTTAATAATTAAAAAAAAAAAAATGTAATCAAATGAAATTTGAACTATTCCTATATATATATATAAAAAAAATTTTGCTAACTTTTTGTTGTTGCATTTTTTTCATTGTGTGATATTCCTTAAAAATATTTCTAAACTGTATTATTATTATTATTATTTTGAGAGGTCCATTCTACTGTACAATAGTAATATTATGTATGTATGTATGTATATATGTGTGTGTATATATATATGTGTGTGTATATATATATATATATATATATATATATATATATATATATATATATATATATATATATATATATATATACACACACACACACACACACGATCAATCACATTCAAAATAAAAGTTTGCTTACACATAATAAATATATATATATATAGGAATATTTCAAATTTCATTTGATTACATTTTTTTTTTTTAATTATTAAATCTTTAAAGTTTCAAGATCACTGTTTTTGACCATTAAAATTTAATTAAAAGGGTCAAAGAACAGAAAATTTTAGAATTTTGGAAAAAAAAATTAACATTTCATACGACCCTACTTTGTAAATTAAACAAAACCGCATCTATAAAATCAATTTTAGGCATTTAAATCAGCACAATCTGCAACAATGTTCAACTTATCGCAGCTCATAAAAGGCATTGAGAGCTGGAGCAAGTTCTCACAGTCTGATGAAAGACGAGCATTATTTGCACTGATCAACATATTAATAGCTTCAATTATGATGTGGAGTTCAAGCGCATGTGGCAGTTCAACTGGCCCGAGGCTCGTGCCTTGCAGAACGCAGCCGGTTGTTGTGGATGTGGTCGAGCAGAAGTAAAGAAAGCTTTGATGATGCTGTCAGGTCGTGTGCAAGAGCTGCCGCTGCACACCAGCACACGCTAACCCTCACAGAGGTGTGAGATCGATCAGCACTTCAGGAGGGGGTTTCCAGCCCACCAGGTGTGGCCAGACGAGCAAACGATCACGTGACCCCAGCCTGTGACTGAGCATCAAAGCACGCACGCACGCACACACACACACACACACACACAGCTTCTAAGTCGCAGTTTTTAAATGTTGCGCAATTTTTCGACAATCATTCCAAAAGAAAAATAGGAATGTCTCAGTGTTTGGTCCAGCATGGACTGAACTCATCAAGTTCACCGTTTGACCTTTCATTAGTTTCCCAAACCAGGTTTGATGAAAAGCTAATAATGAAATAAATCAAATATAACATTAAAATCAATGTGGCTGCACAATGAATCGTAATAAAACTCAAATTGGACATATCTGATCAAATCACAACTAAAGGCTGCGATTTAAAGAAGTATCACAGGGCTTGACGCTTACTTTTTTCCCAAGGTGCACCTGTGCTCTTAAGTTGAAAAATTTAGGAGTGCATTTAGAAACTTTAGGGGCGCAACTAACCATCTCTGCATTATACATATATATATATATATATATATATATATATATATATATATATATATATATATATATATATATATATATATATATATATAAAAACACACTGTAACAGATTTTGCCGTACTAGTGTTATTTTAGCATCACTGAGATAATATATAGTTTTTGTTAATATTTTAAATTCAATTTAATTCTGCTTTCATTTTAATAGTTAAGTTTTAGTAATTCTGTTGTTTTGTCCATTTTTTTTTATTTTTTGTTATTTTTAAAAATGTCTATAGTTTTTATTAATTTTTATTTCAGTTATAGTTTGGTACATCAGGTTAATGAAACTAAATAACTATATATTTAATAATATGCGTAAAATAGCTACAATAGTTTACTTTAAATTAAACGGAAATTAAATTAAATTACATACAGTTTGTGTAACCAAATAGTAACTGGGTGGAAATCAGAAACACGGCATGACTTTTGAATAAACAAGCCCGAAATACACCGGGACTCTTATTTTGAAATGTCTATGCTTTATTATTGAAGGAGCTCATTCAAATTCAGATGAGGAGATAAAACATGCGTTCTTACAACCGTACACAACATATTACAATATAAACACCTCACAGTAAACATTGTCATAATTGATTAGCATGAGTTCATAAGCATTGCTGGCATAAATGTGCGCTATTCATTGATTGGTCGAGCCTGTCGAACGCACAACAGCACCACCTTCAGGCTTCGAAACGTGAAGCGCTCACATTTATTTAATGAAATCACAGCCTTTTGAAGTTCAATAATCACATTAGGCACATTTATGTTTTTCCATCCCCAAAATATAAGACGCCTTAAAATGATCATTAAGACGCTTGTTATACCATTTAAGGTATTGAAGACTTTTTATGATCTTACATTTTGATCCGCAGGGATTTTTTATTTCGCACACGTGTTCCAAAATACATTTTACAGTTCACACATCTATTTTAGTCGCAAATGCGAGTGAAATGGTCGCACTGTCGAGCCCTGTATCATGTCTGTTTCGCTGCGTGTTTCAGAGTGAAGCGTGACGCCATGTTCATTTACACGCATTTCAGAGCGACTCGCTTCACTTTATTTACATTCACATTTGCTTTATTTCCAGCTGAAGTTTCAGGCAAAATAAAAGCTAGAGGATTTGACGGGTTAAAAACTCAAGGTTTGAAAATTTGAAAGTGAAGAATTTAAAACATTAATATTACTATTATTGTCACTTGTAGCTGTTTGTTGGTTCGGTTTGCTGTCAAAATTAGCACGTTAACGCACACAATTAATTTTTTTTAGTTTAACGCGTTAAAAATATTTAACGCAATTAACGCAACATCCGTTTTTCTGTCATCCTTTGGCTAGCGTTACATTATATGATCACGCTCTTATTCATGCAAATGCTTTTAAACCATTCAAGTGCGACAAGACAGAAGAGAACGCGATGTCTGTGAATGTCCTGACTATGACACACACAACGCTCAGAAAGACAGAAGAGAACGCGCTGTCTGTGAATGACCTGACTATGACACACACAACGCTCAGAAAGACAAAAGAGAACGAGCTGTCTGTGAATGTCCTGACTATGACACACACACAACGCTCAGAAAGACAGAAGAGAACGCGCTGTCTGTGAATGTCCTGACTATGACACACACACAACGCTCAGAAAGACAGAAGAGAACGCGCTGTCTGTGAATGACCTGACTATGACACACACACAACGCTCAGAAAGACAGAAGAGAACGAGCTGTCTGTGAATGTCCTGACTATGACACACACACAACGCTCAGAAAGACAGAAGAGAACGCGCTGTCTGTGAATGTCCTGACTATGACACACACACACACGACGCTCAGAAAGACAGAAGAGAACGCGATGTCTGTGAATGTCCTGACTATGACACTCACAACGCTCAGAAAGACAGAAGAGAACGCGCTGTCTGTGAATGTCCTGACTATGACACACACACAACGCTCAGAAAGACAGAAGAGAACGAGCTGTCTGTGAATGTCCTGACTATGACACACACACAACGCTCAGAAAGACAGAAGAGAACGCGCTGTCTGTGAATGTCCTGACTATGACATACACACACAACGCTCAGAAAGACAGAAGAGAACGCGCTGTCTGTGAATGTCCTGACTATGACACACACACAACGCTCAGAAAGACAGAAGAGAACGCGCTGTCTGTGAATGTCCTGACTATGACACACACACAACGCTCAGAAAGACAAAAGAGAACGCGCTGTCTGTGAATGTCCTGACTATGACACACACGACGCTCAGAAAGACAAAAGAGAACGCACTGTCTGTGAATGTCCTGACTATGACACACACACAACACTCAGAAAGACAGAAGAGAATGCGCAGTCTGTGAATGACCTGACTATGACAGACACACACAACGCTCAGAAAGACAAAAGAGAACGCGCTGTCTGTGAATGACCTGACTATGACAGACACACACAACGCTCAGAAAGACAAAAGAGAACGCGCTGTCTGTGAATGACCTGACTATGACACACACACGACGCTCAGAAAGACAAAAGAGAACGCGCTGTCTGTGAATGACCTGACTATGACACACACACACACACACACAACGCTCAGAAAGACAGAAGAGAACGCAATGTCTGTGAATGTCCTGACTATGACACACACAACGCTCAGAAAGACAAAAGAGAACGCGCTGTCTGTGAATGACCTGACTATGACACACACACAACGCTCAGAAAGACAGAAGAGAACGCGCTGTCTGTGAATGACCTGACTATGAGACACACACACAACGCTCAGAAAGACAGAAGAGAATGCGCTGACTGTGAATGTCCTGACTATGACACACACACAACGCTCAGAAAGACAGAAAAGAACGTGCTGTCTGTGAATGTCCTGACTATGACACACACACAACGCTCAGAAAGACAGAAGAGAACGCGCTGTCTGTGAATGACCTGACTATGAGACACACACACAACGCTCAGAAAGACA
Organism: Coreius guichenoti; assembly: GCA_039654105.1. Lineage (NCBI taxonomy): Eukaryota > Metazoa > Chordata > Actinopteri > Cypriniformes > Gobionidae > Coreius > Coreius guichenoti. The sequence continues at coordinate 1,617,710 of CM077176.1, forward strand.
GAAGAGAATGCGCTGACTGTGAATGTCCTGACTATGACACACACACAACGCTCAGAAAGACAGAAAAGAACGTGCTGTCTGTGAATGTCCTGACTATGACATACACACACACGACGCACAGAAAGATGCGCGCCAGAATCCAGTTCTCTTTTGCTCTTGAACAAACAATAACACACAGAATTATACACAGTATCCTCATAAGAGAGTCTTAAATGAGTTAAATAACGTCTTAAATGAACTTAAAAAGTTGTGTGGAAACCCGCGTCATGTTCGGCAGCGGCAGATCTTAAAGTGACAGCAGTCACTAATGATGTGTGTCATTAATGTTCATCACAGAACAAAGGGAACAGAAAATCCTAGCTTTAATAAGGATTAATCTATATTTAATTTCTAATCATGCAGTGCAGAGTGTTTGATAACTTTATTCAATTTCTGTATATTGATTATATATGAAGGCCACAGGTGAATATGATATTTATTATAATGGGTTTATGCGAAGATTGTTTTAAATTCACTTAAATTAAAAGTTGTTATTTTTTAAAGCCTAATAAATGTTTTGATATAGCAAAAATGTATATAGTTTTTATCCACTTTTTCCATTGTTTTGTTATCGACAAAGTGAATATGCGTAAAAAAAAAGATTGCGCAATTTGCTGTCTCCAGCCTGTTTCCATCCAACATGGCCTTTTACCGATAAAATGATGTGCGTAATGACGTCATTCCTAAAAAAATGCATTGTCGCATAAGTTTTGTTGAATCGCTAAAAAAATCTGCCTTTAAGTCGTTTCCATACTTCATTTCACTTATATCGCAAATTATATCGCATTTTTCGTGTCCCAAACATTTGTAAAATGCAGAGAGTAATGAGAAGATTGAAATTTACTTACTATTTTCAGAATAATAGGCCTATTACTAAATGATGAAATATTAATCAGAAGATCACGGAGAAGTGGGACAGAACTAACTTTATGACGAAGCTCATGGGTTTGGACACTTGGGCATTTGTCCTGTATGCAACATTTTAGTATCCATAAAAAAAAGATTAGTACAGTAAAATGTTCGGTCATATAGCAATAATCTTTAACGTAAGCCTTGAACATGCAGTCGAGTCAGTCGCGATTTGACGTGGCCGAGAACGCATTCGGATCATTCAAACCAAACAGAGTTATTCATTCTGGTTTCAGAGTTCAATAACATCAAATTGATTAAAAACATCAAATCTCTGATAATTTTTTGTTCTCAGAGACAGATGCAGCTGTAACAAATGTTTTATTTGTGTAACCTAGGCTATATTTAACTTTTTTAAATAGTCTAGCTTAACTGATGGCGTTTAACAATTCTAAAATTCGTTTAGAGCTTTTTTTTTTTCATTTGTGTGTGTGTGTACACACTGCCCAGCCAAAAAAAGTGGCTGTTTGGATTTGAATAGGCAAATGCAAAAGTCTACGATTGGATCATTATTGCAGTGATTATGTTTCTAGACAACCATGTATGAAGACACATCATGGCCATATTCCAGGATGACAAAGCCTGAAAAACTGTGAAAGAATGGTTGGGAGGAGCATGAAATTCATTCCTTAAATTCACTGAAAGTCTTTGGGATGTGCTGGAGGAGCCTTTACAGAGTGCTGGACTCTTGCATTGTCAATACAAGATCTGGACCAGAAATTGATGCAGAAATCGTGACTCTCAGTGAATGTAAGGTGTGGACTCATCTCTTATCTGGCAAGCTAGGCGTCGCAGCAGCGCTCACACACACACACCTGAGCCGGTTAATTCGGGGTGATGTTGAGCAAGAGCAGGGGTCATGGGCGGCTCACTTCCTCCCGCCCTCTGCACTGCAGTGCTAAAGGGTTAGTTCACTCGAAAATGACAATTCTGTCATCAGTTACTCTTCATTTCTGAGAGAACTAACCCTTTAAACCAGCAGAGATTCACAGAATAAAAGCCTACTGTACCGTCCACGTGTTGCATGCATCTGTCTCTGGCTTTCTCACGCATTATCTTGGGAATCAACACGTCTCTCTCCACGTGCCTCAGGTGCGGCTCTTCTGTGGAGACAAACATCATCATCTTCATATGAACACAACATTCAGTCAATTATCAATAACAGTGTTTCCCATACATTGATTTATTTTTGGCGCCCTACCACAATATCAGCATTGACCGCCACAAACAGATTTCAGTGCTTCCCATTCATTAACCAGACTCTGGCGACCAGAAAATATATTTAAACTTCTCATAACATAAAAGGTCTTTAATGTCATGTTTTGCACCATTGCTTTCAAACAAACTAAAATCGAAAGCGCGATAAGGCTTTGTGTCCTTATTAAAGGCTACATAACACACACAGTTTCTGCCAGTCTCTTGTTAATCTTGAGTATCTATAGAGTAGTGTTGATCCTTCATATCTCCCAAGAGTCTTTAGTTTTATCATATTTATAAAAGACAGATACACTGTACCGATTCTTTCAGAAAACAGCCGAGCTCGTGGAGGCGTGCAGTGGGCGGAGCAAAAGAGTCACACACACACACACACACACACACACACACAATACATCATGGCATTATCCCTGGATAACTCTCGGTTCACTATACGTTGGTGTTGTTCACATTATATGCACTTACGCGCCGATTGCCAACAAAACACACACATTTGATACAGTTTCACTCACCGCCTGTGGTTTCCACTCATGACCGGGAACAAACACACACACTTTCAGAACTCCGGAAACACAAACTGCATCCACTGTTCCCTTAACGCTGGGTTATTTGTGAAGCTGAACAAGGTGATCTTTCCCTCACACCAGAAACACACTTCTTTAGTGACATTGTTGATCTTGTGGTCTAGAAACACAATGGCAGCGCCGCCGACGGCTCCCGTAACCCGAACGAAGCTCAGTGATGGACGCGCTCTTGCTCTCGCGCTGGGTGATGTGTGTGTGTGTGTGTGTGCTCATCCGGGAGAAGTGCCCATATAAGGAATCCCGCCCTTTATGACGTCATACAGGGCCATACTCGAAAAAAACTTTCCGAAACTTGTTTGAATCCTGAAGGAGTGTATTTGGCACAGAAATACTCCATCTAGGGATGCGCTGACCCGATACTCAGTATCGGCTCCGATACCGCCATTATTTGCCGGATCGGGTATCGGTCAGACAGCCCCGATCCAAATCCGATACTGTGCGTATAATATTCTGTGTTATTGTTAAACCCCAGTGCCCCACAAAAGGCACAAAAACAATATAAAGCATCATCAACGCTTCATGCACTATATTAAGTGTTCTGAAGCCATTGAGGTACAGATGAATATTTAAGTCGTTAAATTCAAGTTCACGTGAACTCTTCCCTCTGCTGCGGCTGTCAATCATTCAGCATTCAAACTGCGTGTCGCGATCGGTTATGACCGTAAATACGACGAAACTCTCCAAGATGATTTAATGTTCCTGTTATTATGCTTGATCTGTAGATAACAGTTTATGGTTTCACATAAAATGACTTTATCTTGCTGGAGTTTATTGCTGTTTCTAAAACGTGTTACTTTCTACCGGGTGTCTGTTAGATCACAACACAGGACTAGAGATTGTATTGTTCTTCACACGCACGGTAACTGAAATTTTGAACTGTTAAAAGAAAAGGCTCAATAAAATATTGCATAGATGAATAAACTACGCATCGATATATCTTCTCCCTTTGTGTTTTGAACTTTTCAATGCGGACGGAGCGCTGACTCTGTGTTGCTTCAAGTGCATCATCCTGCACACGGGATGTGCATACGTGCTTTGTGCCGCTCTGTATTGAAGCCTTTCGTATTATAATACTTCTGCGTAATAAAGGATTATTAATAGTCTTTCTTGTTCTGCCCTATCTATAATAGGTTGCTGCCTCATTAAAAAGCTGCACTATACATTTATGTCTTTTCATTTCTTAGTATATAGGCCCTATTTCTATAAATATATTTACTTGTTTTTCATGAATGTATTTTACAACAATTTTAGTGCTACACTTGTTCCCCACTAAATGTTTTAATTTTTTACTAAATGTTTAGATTTTATACAATTATTGTGCACTCGTGATTTTTCTAGAGTAACTTTTGCTGCTGAATTATCCACTAATCTAGTTTATCCACCATCTAGTTTATAGTAGTATTTTTGTCATAGATTGTAATTTTTTTTTTTTTATTTGTGGTTTTTCATTTATAATGAAGTTGTCTGTATTTAGTAGATTGTGTTTAACACACAAAAGAGTGATTATCAGTTCAACACACTGAGGTGTAGAAATTCTACATTGAATTTTTAAAACTGCGCTGTATCGGAATCGGCCGATACTCAGAATTTTTGGTATCGGATCGGTTCTGAAAAAATGGTATCGGTGCATCCCTAACTCTGTCATACATCCAACTCGTTTTTTGAAACTTTGGCCATGTTTAGCATGAGATTCATCTCTTTAACAGTGTAAATAAGTCAGAATACATGAAATAGCATTAGACACCACCCTTTAAATCACAAAAGACTGTTTGCGCTGTGTAAAGAGAAGTGCGCGCTTCACTTACGCGATCAGCTCCGCGTCTCAGGTCACAGTGAATGAATGTAGTGAACGCGGACCATTTATCAATAATAGAGGGCTGGGCAAAAAAAAAAATACCGATTTCTCGATTTTAATCGATTCTCATTTTTACGAACCGATATCGATTCTTAAATCCCAAGAATTGATTAGTCATCCTGTTTTCAGATGAATGAATGGGACATTGTAGCGCGCCTCCCATCCAATAAATCGCAATAATCTTTGTGCTTTGTTACTATTGATATGAAACAAAGTCTCAGATTTGAAATTACGTCCATTGTAATACGAAATTCAAAAACATAAATACTGTTTTGGTGCTGTGGCGTGAGATCGCTCTGGCTCAGCTCGAGAGAAGCGGCACATGAACTGATCTTCTCTTCCGCTTTAATATCAGTTACAGCGCGAAATAAACATGAATGAGCATCTGAAAGTGTGTTAAAAGAGAGTACAAATCCGTATCATGTCACATGGAATTGCTCAATCAGTGTTTCAACCGCGGAAATACAAACCCGATTCCAAAAAAGTTGGGACACTGTACAAATTGTGAATAAAAACAGAATGCAATGATGTGGAAGTTTCAAATTTCAATATTTTATTCAGAATACAACATAGATGACATATCAAATGTTTAAACTGAGAAAATGTATCATTTTAAGGGAAAAATAAGTTGATTTTAAATTTCTTGGCATCAACACATCTCAAAAAAGTTGGGACAAGGCCATGTTTACCACTGTGTGGCATCCCCTCTTCTTTTTATAACAGTCTGCAAACGTCTGGGGACTGAGGAGACAAGTTGCTCAAGTTTAGGAATAGGAATGTTGTCCCATTCTTGTCTAATACAGGCTTCTAGTTGCTCAACTGTCTTAGGTCTTCTTTGTGGCATCTTCCTCTTTATGATGCGCCAAATGTTTTCTATGGGTGAAAGATCTGGACTGCAGGCTGGCCATTTCAGTACCCGGATCCTTCTTCTACGCAGCCATGATGTTGTAATTGATGCAGTATGTGGTCTGGCATTGTCATGTTGGAAAATGCAAGGTCTTCCCTGAAAGAGACGACGTCTGGATGGGAGCATATGTTGTTCTAGAACTTGGATATACCTTTCAGCATTGATGGTGCCTTTCCAGATGTGTAAGCTGCCCATGCCACACACACTCATGCAACCCCATACCATCAGAGATGAAGGCTTCTGAACTGAGCGCTGATAACAACTTGGGTTGTCCTTGTCCTCTTTAGTCCGGATGACATGGCGTCCCAGTTTTCCAAAAAGAACTTAAAATTTTGATTCGTCTGACCACAGAACAGTTTTCCACTTTGCCACAGTCCATTTTAAATGAGCCTTGGCCCAGAGAAAACGCCTGCGCTTCTGGATCATGTTTAGATATGGCTTCTTTTTTGACCTATAGAGTTTTAGCCGGCAACGGCGAATGGCACGGTGGATTGTGTTCACCGACAATGTTTTCTGGAAGTATTCCTGAGCCCATGTTGTGATTTCCATTACAGTAGCATTCCTGTATGTGATGCAGTGCCGTCTAAGGGCCCGAAGATCACGGGCATCCAGTATGGTTTTCCGGCCTTGACCCTTACACACAGAGATTGTTCCAGATTCTCTGAATCTTTGGATGATATTATGCACTGTAGATGATGATAACTTCAAACTCTTTGCAATTTTTCTCTGAGAAACTCCTTTCTGATATTGCTCCACTATTTTTCGCCGCAGCATTGGGGGAATTGGTGATCCTCTGCCCATCTTGACTTCTGAGAGACACTGCCACTCTGAGAGGCTCTTTTTATACCCAATCATGTTGCCAATTGACCTAATAAGTTGCAAATTGGTCCTCCAGCTGTTCCTTATATGTACATTTAACTTTTCCGGCCTCTTATTGCTACCTGTCCCAACTTTTTTGGAATGTGTAGCTCTCATGAAATCCAAAATGAGCCAATATTTGGCATGACATTTCAAAATGTCTCACTTTCAACATTTGATATGTTATCTATATTCTATTGTGAATAAAATATAAGTTTATGAGATTTGTAAATTATTGCATTCCTTTTTTATTCACAATTTGTACAGTGTCCCAACTTTTTTGGAATCGGGTTTGTACGTCAGTAAAACAGCTTGTAAACAATGTCACGTAACGTCACATTTACCTCAGAAAAACCATATCCAGTGTCCATAAACTCGTTAGTCAGCTAGAAAAATTAACTCTAGAGAGGAGCATTTTGCTTATTACATATTCATTATAATTTTTAATGTTCTTCAATATTTAATGCATGTTTGAATAAATCTGGCAAGTTTTTATGACAGCAACCAAAAATGTTTATATTTCATATAACTTTATTATTTAAAAAAAAAAAGTGTAATTTAAGTGTTTGTATACAAATCAGTTAATTTTTACCTTCAATATTGTAGTCTACAACTGACTCCCATAGTTTACAGCATTAGTTAAGAGATTTGTTTGCCGTGTATTGTACCCGATATATATCAAAAATAATCGATATTGAATTGAATCGGAATCGAATCGCAAGCTTGTGAATCGAAATCGAATTGTGAAATTTGTGTCAATACCCAGCTCATCCGAACGATCAAGCTCATACACAGGCCGATCTCGATCACATGACACCGTTATCACACAGCGCTGGAGATCCAGTGAGAAAGAGTTTGAATTCACCACAGAATTAATAACATCTCTACTGCAAAATCTAGTGGAGGTGTTCAGTGCAGAATTCTCTGTTATAAACCACAGATATCAGATCAAACAGAGCTGACGTGGAGACCAGGAGAAACATTGAGACATGAGGGAAGATCAGGGGTTTCAGTCACAAATCACCAACATTCACCATGATTTACTGTAGTAACACCACATGATTTACTGTACACCACATGGGATTGTGGAAGAAATAGTGTTCTTTTTTACATTATTCATCTCAGGCTTTGTACAACCTTTTGAGAGTGAAATTCAATCACTTTTCAAGGGCTTTCACACTTTTTCCAGCACTTCAAAGCTCTAAATATGATCAAATTTTAATGTTATTTTTAATGTGATGATTTGTAAAAGTAAAAGTTTAAAGGTGTAGGCCACTTTGTGGCAAACAAGCACTTTTATTTAAAAAAAGACATGAAATTACCACTATAACCAGTAGATGGCGGCAGAGGAGCACTTATTGACTTACTAGCAATTTCCACTCAAAGGATTAGTTCACTTCAAAATGAAAATTTCCTGATAATTTACTCACCCCCATCATGTTCATGTCTTTCTTTCTTCAGTCGAAAAGAACTGAGGAAAACATTCCAGGATTTTTCTCCACATAATGGACTTCAATGGCAACCAACGGTTGAAGGTCCAAATCAATGCAGTTTCGAAGGGCTTCAGAGGCTCTGCACGATCCCAGACGAGGAATAGGGTCTTATCTAGCCAAACCATCAGTCATTTTCTTAAATAAAAATGTATATACTTTTTAACCTCAAATGCTCGACTTCGGTGTTGTGATTCTTCATGACGTATGATGTCATCACGTCGGAAAAGTCGCGTCTGTGACGTACGTGGAAGGACCGACCCAGTGTTAAAACGAACGTGCAAAGACTAAATCAAACGCCCTTTACAAGCATAAAGGTAAAACAACGATGTCGGACGATTTTAAAGTTGGAGGAGAACATGAGATGGAGTTTTTCAGCACTGGGTCGGTACTTCCACCTACGTCATGTGATGGCGTCATACGTCATGCAAAATCAGAACATCGAAGTCGCGCGTTTGGGGTTAAAAAGTATATAAATGTTTTTGTTTTGTTTTTTAGAAAATGGCAGATGGTTTGTCTAGATAAGACCCTATTCCTCGTCTGGGATCGTGCAGAGCCTCTGAAGCCCTTCCTTTGAAACTGCATTGATTTGGACCTTCAACCGTTGGTTGCCATTGAAGTCCATTATGTGGATAAAAATCCTGGAATGTTTTCCTCAAGAAACTTAACTTTTCTTTTAATCCTTTAATATATGGAAAAAGGTAGGAAGTCACAAAGTCT
>CM077176.1:1631286-1673786 GCA_039654105.1 Coreius guichenoti
AATGTTAATTTCCAATATACTTTGGGTTCATTTTAAGCAAGCAATACATTCATTTTTAAACAATAGTTGAGTTAAATAAAACTACCCAGCAGGCTGGGCAAACATTTAACCCAACCGCTGGGTTAAAATAACCCATTCACTGGGTTAAAACAACCCAATCGCTGTTAAAACAACCCAATCGCTGTGTTAAAACAACCCAATCTCTGTGTTAAAACAACCCATTCCCTGGGTTAAAACAACCCAATCGCTGTGTTAAAACAACCCAATCGCTGGGTTAAAACAACCCAATCGCTGTGTTAAAACAACCCAATCTCTGTGTTAAAATAACCCATTCCCTGGGTTAAAACAACCCAATCGCTGTGTTAAAACAACCCAATCGCTGTGTTAAAACAACCCATTCCCTGGGTTAAAACAACCCAATCGCTGTGTTAAAACAACCCAATCGCTGGGTTAAAACAACCCAATCGCTGTGTTAAAACAACCCAATCGCTGTGTTAAAACAACCCAATCTCTGTGTTAAAACAACCCATTCCCTGGGTTAAAACAACCCAATCGCTGTGTTAAAACAACCCAATCGCTGTGTTAAAACAACCCAATCGCTGTGTTAAAACAACCCATTCCCTGGGTTAAAACAACCCAATCGCTGTGTTAAAACAACCCAATCGCTGGGTTAAAACAACCCAATCGCTGTGTTAAAACAACCCAATCGCTGTGTTAAAACAACCCAATCTCTGTGTTAAAACAACCCATTCCCTGGGTTAAAACAACCCAATCGCTGTGTTAAAACAACCCAATCGCTGTGTTAAAACAACCCAATCGCTGTGTTAAAACAACCCATTCCCTGGGTTAAAACAACCCAATCGCTGTGTTAAAACAACCCATTCCCTGGGTTAAAACAACCCAATCGCTGTGTTAAAACAACCCAATCGCTGTGTTAAAACAACCCATTCCCTGGGTTAAAACAACCCAATCGCTGTGTTAAAACAACCCAATCTCTGTGTTAAAACAACCCATTCCCTGGGTTAAAACAACCCAATCGCTGTGTTAAAACAACCCAATCGCTGTGTTAAAACAACCCATTCCCTGGGTTAAAACAACCCAATCGCTGTGTTAAAACAACCCATTCCCTGGGTTAAAACAACCCAATCGCTGTGTTAAAACAACCCAATCGCTGGGTTAAAACAACCCAATCGCTGTGTTAAAACAACCCAATCTCTGTGTTAAAATAACCCATTCCCTGGGTTAAAACAACCCAATCGCTGTGTTAAAACAACCCAATCGCTGTGTTAAAACAACCCATTCCCTGGGTTAAAACAACCCAATCGCTGTGTTAAAACAACCCAATCGCTGGGTTAAAACAACCCAATCGCTGTGTTAAAACAACCCAATCGCTGTGTTAAAACAACCCAATCTCTGTGTTAAAACAACCCATTCCCTGGGTTAAAACAACCCAATCGCTGTGTTAAAACAACCCAATCGCTGTGTTAAAACAACCCAATCGCTGTGTTAAAACAACCCATTCCCTGGGTTAAAACAACCCAATCGCTGTGTTAAAACAACCCATTCCCTGGGTTAAAACAACCCAATCGCTGTGTTAAAACAACCCAATCGCTGTGTTAAAACAACCCATTCCCTGGGTTAAAACAACCCAATCGCTGTGTTAAAACAACCCAATCGCTGTGTTAAAACAACCCATTCCCTGGGTTAAAACAACCCAATCGCTGTGTTAAAACAACCCATTCCCTGGGTTAAAACAACCCAATCGCTGTGTTAAAACAACCCAATCGCTGTGTTAAAACAACCCATTCACTGGGTTTGTCTATTTTCAACCCAACTTGGGTTGTTTTTAACCCAGCATTTTTTAGAATGTATATGTTCACCTTTTGATTAGTATTATTGCCTCTAGTAATTATGTGTCTGATTTTTAATTTCCAACCTATTTTGGAACCCATTTTGGGTTAATTTTAAGCCAGCAATACAGTAATTTTTAAACAATAGTTGAGTTAAATAAAACTACCCAGCAGGCTGTGCAAACATTTAACCCAGTCGCTGAGTTTGTCCATTTTCAACCCAACTTGGGTTGTTTTTAACCCAGCATTTTTTAGAGTGAAGGACGGCCTCTCCACGACTGTGGTCGGATCTCCTGTTCTGTCCCTTTAACATTTGTCTGCGGGATCCAGAGCCTCCCGCTGCAGTTGGCCGGTCAGTGAGCCGTAGTGTAAGAGGTTTTAACTTCGCTAACCTTCCTCTGCCAGGATCACAAAGGCCTGCTGCTGCCGGGGTATATTGGAGCGGTGGGTCGCATCCCGTCTTTGGCAAACCTCTGACCGGAGAGCGATGTGATGATATTAAACTCTCCATCGCCTGGCGTCAGATGGAGTAAATGAACACAAAGGTGCACCGCCTCTGGCAGGTGTCGGAGATCCGTCCCACTGAGAGTCCAGGTGAGCCTCTGATAATCAGGCTGGACACGGTCACAAACACACGGCGACGATGTTCAATCAGTCGTGGAACATGTTAGAAGACATGCTATTCTAGAGTCCTGAAGATGTGAGGAAACACTAATGTGAAGCGCTCATAATGCCCATTCAAAATCAAATCTGTTCTCTAGCCATTAAAAATTCAGCTTTTCAGAACTGATCACTGAAAGGTTCAGAACCAGAAATGATTCTTCTATGGCATCAATGCGAAAACCCGCCTTTGGAACCTTTAGTTTTACACCGTAAAAACAAATTTGTTCAAATTACTTAATTCAATTGTGCAAACTAATTCAATTAAGTAAGCACAACTTAATTTTATCAAGTTGTTCTTTCTTAAACCATTTAATTATATCTGTGATCTGAGGAAGTGTACTCCCAGAGTGCATTGCGGCATGAATAAATTAACGGAGTGTCTATTTACACCAAGTGCAAATAGTGTGCCTTATTGGCAAGTGCTATTCACACTAGCTCCGCCCAACAATGCCTGGTTGAGCCACACAAGATTAAAAAGACTCACATGTCTCAATGTCTTCAGTGGTGTAGTCGGTTGAGCGTAAGGCTCAAGGATCTTGGTTTTGACGTGATCGACCTGGGTTCGAATCCGTCTTTTGCCGAGCTCACTCTTCTCCCTTTTCCCATCACATCGGAAAGGCATTTACTTTCAATAAAAATGAAGAAAATGTTCTAAAAGTGGAAATAAAGTGCCTAACGAAATGTTTAATAATAATAAAAGTGTTTATCGGTTAGGGGTCGGTGTAGGGGGGGCTTTTGTTGTCCCATTAAGGCGGCATCCATTTAATAATTTTAATAAATATAACCATTTACACTCTATGTTATTACTGCATCCTGTTAATGTACAACAATACTGAGGTGCAAATAGTATGTATCTGTCAAAATAAAGCATAAATAGCATCTAATTACTATTTTATACATATTGCATATATCACTATTTTCACTTAGTATGCTATTTCACTTAATAGCATCTACAGCTATTTGCACTTAGTGTAAATATCATCTATCGCTAAGAAAATATGCTATTTTCACTTAGTGCAAATAGCCACTGCCATAAATTAAATGCTTTGTTTTACTTTTTTTGGCTTTATTTTACTATTTTATTTGCTGTATTGTGTCAGTATTACCCCAATAACGACAGCAAATACAATTGCAATGGTCTTATTCATTTAAAAAAATAAAATTGTTACCATTGTTGTGTTTTGCATGCTGAATGCTGAAGTCTGTGTGACTGATCAATTGCAAGATATCGTCACAAATATAGAGGGATTATATCAACCCAATTAAAAGATTCACAAGGTGTTTATGCCATAAGTGTTAGCAATAACATTTTAAAAGATCATTATTTGACATGAATTATAGTTATGTTATATGTCATTAATTCACAAACATATATATTAATAGATAAATATAAATATATATAATCAAGCAATAAATAAATATATATACTATATTGCCAAAAGTTTTGGGACGCCTGCCTTTACATGCACATGAACTTCCCATTCTTAATCCGTAGGGTTTAATATGGAGTTGCCCCACCCTTTGCAGCTATAACAGCTTCAACTCTTCTGGGAAGGCTTTCCACAAGGTTTAGGAGTGTGTTTATGGGAATTTTTGACCATTCTTCTAGAAGCGCATTTGTGAGGTCAGGCACTGATGTTGGACGAGAAGGCCTGGCTCGCAGTCTCCGCTCTAATTCATCCCAAAGGTGTTATGTCGGGTTGAGGTCAGGACTCTGTGCAGGCCAGTCAAGTTCCTCCACACCAAACTCGCTCATCCATGTCTTTATGGACCGACGCTTTGTGCACTGGTGCGCAGTCATGTTGGGACAGGAAGGGGCTGTCCCCAAACTGTTCCCACAAAGTTGGGAGCATGAAATTGTCCAAAATGTCTTGGTATGCTGAAGCATTAAGAGTTCCTTTCACTGGAACTAAGGAGCCAAGCCCAACCCCTGAAAAACAACCCCACACCATAATCCCCCCTCCACCAAACTTTACACTTGGCACAATGCAGTCAGGCAAGTACCGTTCTCCTGGCAACCGCCAAACCCAGACTCGTCCATGGGATTGCCAGACAGAGAAGTGTGATTGGTCACTCCAGAAAACACATCTCCACTGATCTAGAGTCCAGTGGCGGCGTGCTTTACCCCACTGCATCCCACGCTTTGCATTGCACTTGGTGATGTAAGGCTTGGATGAGCTGCTCGGCCATGGAAACCCATTCCATGAAGCTCTCTACACACTGTTCTTGAGCTAATCTGAAGGCCTCATGAAGTTTGGAGGTCTGTAGCGATTGACTCTGCAGAAAGTTGGTGACTTCTGCGCACTGTGACCCTCAGCATGTGCTGACCCCGCTCTGTGATTTCACGTGGCCTATCACTTCGTGGCTGAGTTGCTGTTGTTCCCAATTGCTTCCACTTTGTTATAATCCCACTAACAGTTGAGTGTGGAATATTTAGTAGTGAGGAAATGTCAGGAATGGACTTATTGCACAGGTGGCAACCTATCACGGTACCACGCTTGAGTTCACTGAGCTCCTGAGAGCGACCCATTCTTTCACAAATGTTTGTAGAAGCGTCTGCATGCCTAGTGCTTGATTTATACACCTGTGGCCATGAAGTGATTGAACACCTGAATTCAGTGATTTGGAGGGGCGTCCCAATACTTTTGACAATATAGTGTATCTAATTCTGATTCTATACAAACTCAGCTATCTCTTCAGTCTGATTTTAATATTATACAAGATTGGCTTTTGGCTAATAAATTAGTGCTTAATAAAACCAAGTCATATATTATGATTTTTGGTTCTAGACAGAAACTTGTTCTTGTGTTGTATCATGTAAAGACGGTACTCATTTGCATAAAGTTGATACTATTAAATATCTTGATGTATGGCTTGATTCTGAACTTTCTTGCAAATCACACATTAATCATGTTTTATGCAAAGTCAGCATTGGAATTAGTATTTTACATCGATCTCGAAATTGTTTCTCAACTAATACTTATTAAAATAATTTACCTGCAGACATTAGATCCATTACATCATTAAACAATCTTTATAATCCTATTTTAAGGTGGACTAAACATGTTATTATTGTTGTAAATATGTAAATATGTTGATTATGTTTATATTTATTTATTTACACTTGTACTTGATGTTTATTTATAATTGTATTCTCTGATCAGTATATTTGGTTGTGTATTTATTATTGTTTATTCTGGTAACTTGGTGGTCTAATATTTTCATTATTGTTTGTTTGTTTGTTGATGTACTGTTAATTGTAATTTTGTTTTGTTTCTGTTATTATGTTGTGATTGTGTGTATGTTAGGATCTCAAGGGGTTAATCCTACTAATAATTTTTTTTGCTTGCAGCTTTTTTGAGTTACTTAAGTAGTTGAGATAACTTTATTATTTTGACAATTCAAAAACATTGGACACATGTTTAAGTTTAGTTTTGTTAAGAACTTGTTTTGTTGTTTGGGAAACCTGTTGGGAAACAATCATTATTTTTGATGTGGAGCAGAAATTACACAATGTGTCTTGGTTTACTTCTACAGTAGCTGTCTCTGCATATAAAGCCACGATCAGATATTCAATTGAGTATATAGAGCTTTTCACAATATGTATTGTTTCAAAGCAGCTTCACAGAAAATGCTTGTTTCAATGTCTGTTTTTTGCTAGAGATTATTGTGTGTTAAAGTAAAGTAATGTCCATATGGCAGTGATATACAGCTAAAATACACCGATCAGGCATAACGTTATGACCACTGACAGGTGAAGTGAATAACACTGATTATCTCTTCATCACGGCACCTGTTAGTGGGTGGGATATATTAGGCAGCAAGTAGACATTTTGTCCTCAAAGTTGATGTGTTAGAAGCAGGAAAAATGGGCAAGCGTAAGGATTTGAGCGAGTTTGACAAGGGCCAAATTGTGATGGCTAGACGACTGGGACAGAGCATCTCCAAAACTGCAGCTCTTGTGGGGTGTTCCCGGTCTGCAGTGGTCAGTATCTATCAAAAGTGCTCCAAGGAAGGAACAGTGGAGAACCGGCGACAGGGTCATGGGCGGCCAAGGCTCATTGATGCACGTGGGGAGCGAAGGCTGGCCCGTGTGGTCCGATCAAACAGACGAGCTACTGTAGCTCAAATTGCTCAAGAAGTTAATGCTGGTTCTGATAGAAAGGTGTCAGAATACACAGTGCATCGCAGTTTGTTGCGTATGGGGCGGCATAGCCGCAGACCAGTCAGGGTGCCCATGCTGACCCGTCCACCGCCGAAAGCGCCAACAGTGGGCATGTGAGCATCAGAACTTTTAGAAAGGTGGTCATAATGTTATGCCTGATCAGTGTATAATACATGTCATGTGACACAATGAACGTGTTAGGCAGTGCTTCCAACGTGTGCTTGTAATGGTTACAATACTCAGATATGCATGTACTGTATGATCAGAAACGCAGCGGATACTGACCCGTCAGGACTGATGGATGTAAAAATAAATGATCGTTCGCTGCACGCTGGCCGTTCATGACCAGACTCACCATGATAACATGCCTTATAAAGAGGAGCAGCTTTTGTTTATCTCGGCGTCCCGGTGGTGTCAGGATGCATTTCCTCTGAACCAAGTGAGGAGCTTCCACAGTGCTGCAATCTGGGCTCGCAAAACCCTTTGACACCGCAGTTTTAATTAAAATTACATTATGAGTAATCAAGCAGAAGACTAGGGAGGGGAGGAGGGATGGCTGGAGGCAAAAGCTTGGGGTGAACCTCATCACTACCAACATGCAACGGACCGAAGCGATGCCAAACTCACCGAAGATGTGCTGTGTGACACAGAGCTGGACCCTGGTTAAGTGTTGAGATGAGAGGGAAATGCACATCCTGTAAGGCATTATAAAATAATGAAAAAACAATAAAACAGGTGAACAATTCCAGATGCACATTGAAGGAGGGACCAGATCCATCTCTAGAGACCAGAAAACACCTAGAAATCAAGTCAAGTCTGCTTCACACGATACAGATTGATCCAAAGTATCTTCACAGTGATAAACAGGAAAATAACGTACGAATATGGCATAATTGGTATCATTGTTCTCTGTATGACTCAAGGAATCTATCAAGACCAGTTTCATTAAAAGTAATCAAAAGCTATTAGCATTTTTTGACATTTCATTATAAATTTTGATCAGAAAGTGGTGATGTTGCGAAACTTTTAAGTACCTTCATGGTATGGTGCCACATATGATGACACACACGAGTTTCAAAATGATAAAATACAGCATTTTACAACAAAATTCTAAATGTCTGATTGCCAATATTGGGAATCATTCGACTCAATATGCTGCACTGGATCAATAGAGAACAGTTTTATGATTTTGGGGCAAACCGTTCAGAAGTTATAAGCAAAAATAGCCATTTCCATATCTCTTGACCAGTAGGTGGCAGTGTGGCAAAACTTTGCATGTAGCCTCAGGTCATCCTTGGGATGAAATGTACCAAGTTTGGTCTAAATGCACTAAAGCGTTGTGAAGATATAGCCTCACGTCCAATTTGGCGTGCTCTTCAAATTCGTTTGCGCGTTATTCGAGAACGGTTGGGTTTATCAAAAAGCTTTTTATAATATTCTGCACACATGGTCTGAAGATGATCTGAGCCAATTTTGGTGAAAATCTGATGAACCATCTAGGACGAGTTTGAAAAAGTAGGATTTTCGGAAAATCGTCTTGAGCCAAAGAATTTTGTTTCTAGTCCTTACGGTTCAAAAGTTATTAGCATAAATGTGAGTGCAACTTTGGACAGTTGGTGGCGCTAGAGGGATTGAGTTAGAGACTCCAAAACTGCTGTGGTGAATGTTGGGACTGTCCTCTATCTGTGAGCCAAATTTCACAACTTTTTACCATACGGTTCTATGGAAGAAGAACAGATGGCCCATAATGATGCAAACTTCATAAAATATGAGACAAAATATTGAACAGATAAAACAATACATACACTATATAGTAAAGCTCAGCATACCTGATTTTTAATTTCATCAAAATGTAACTATATTATCACCCGGCTCTTTATATAAAATCATATATATCAATATGTCCAACTTTTCTGCATGCATTGAACAAAAATTGGTGTGGGATTTACTTCAAAAAATTTCAATTTAGAAATGAGTAAATTTCACAAATAATTACAAGGAAACGGCAAGTAACATTGAATTAAATGTGAAATTTTGATGTAGAAAAACTGAAATAGTATTTTCTTGTAAAATGCACTCCAATAACCTTCGAAAAATATTTTTTTACAGTGTATATACAGCGATACATGATATAAAGCTAAGTGTGACTAAGGCATGAGCATATTAAGATATTATAAACACTAACATCATGATTTTCTGTAAAGCTGCTTTGAAACAATGTGTAAGTGCTAAACGAACACTGAAACTAATCTAGTTCTTTTATGCAATTGTTCAGATGTGGACATTGAGAGGAAGAAACGAGTGGAAACCCACTGTTGTGCTCCGAGCTCTTGTGTCGCAGGGTTTTCCTTCGGTCTTTGTTTTTTTAGCCTAAGTGAATTTTAGAGCCGATCTTCGCAAGTCGAGTCGGATCACAAGAGCAGGTGTGTTAGACCCGCTGTGACATGATTCAACATCAAACCTCGAATAAAGACGACAACGCCTGAAGCCTCCGGTCCTTTCACACTCATTCTCAAGGCCTGAGACACAGCACAGACACAACAGCAGCTCCCTAAAGGCCTCTCGCTTTTACAAACGCTCAAAAAAATTGTTGCTTTTCAGGAAATGTCTAATATCTAGTGTAAGACGTGTTTCCAGGAAAACTGCACCTGTCGTTACCTTTTATTTCCTGTTTCATGTTTCATAAAAGGGAAAATACTAAATCATTTACTACTTAAAAGTAACATTTCAAAAGTAATGTTCAATGTTTGCAGCATTTGTAAATGTAACAAATTGTTTCAAAACGTTCAAAAGTAACATTTCATAAGTAACGTGTTCATTGTTTGCAGCATTTTAAATATAACTTCGTTTAAAAACATTCAAAAGTAACATTTCAAAAATAACGTGTTCATTGTTTGCAGCATTTTAAATCTAACTACTTGTTTCCACTTCAAAAGTAACGTTTCATAACGTTCAATGTTTGCAACATTTTAAAATGTAACTACTTGTTTCAAATCATTCAAAAGTAATGTAACACAATACTAATAATTAAATGTAGTTAACTAGTGTTAACCAATGAAACCTTATTGTAAAGTGTTACTGAAAGCTTTTGTTTTATATTTATTTTTAATTGTAAATAATTGTGAATATACTGTATGCCAATATTATTATATAAAACAGCAGAAATAGCAAATAAATTAATTAGAATAAAAACATTGATAACACTTTACAACAAGGTTCTTAATCTTAGCTAATGTTAATTTAAACACTTACCAATATATTATTCAAATCAAAAGGTGCATCTGTTAATATTATTTACTGGACCTAAGCGAACATGAATAATGTTATCAAAGATTAATAAATACTGTAACAAATGTATTGCTCATTGCTGCTGTTAGTTATTGCATTAACTAATAGGAGCTTTTTGTAAAGTTTTACCAAAAAAAAGAGATATAATCCGTCTAAAATACCAGTCAAATTATTCAGATTTGCACGTTTTCAATTGCTAAAACCAAATAATGAGCATTAAACATACAAGTGTTTTAGTAAAGCATGCTCTTGGTTAAGAACTGAAACAGACAGAAATGTTAATATGACATCCATTTTCTCCCAAAAATGTCAAAAAGATACAAAGACTCCCGGGTTTGTGCTTGAGGCCACTCACCGAAATAATTATGAGCTCCATAAAAGCCCTTCCGTAAAAAAGTGGCAGAAGCCACCAGGAGAAAAGGATCGAACAAAATTACTTTCCCTGCCTCTGCTTTATGTGCTTTAATAAGAGCCGGCGTCAGATGGCCTTCTTCAGCAGGAGCCCGCGCTCGGCCATTCAGACGCTGTGTTTTCTGTATTCATTAAGAGAGAAAGATCTGCTCTCGGCTCCACATATCACAGTTTTCCTTCATTACATGCTGCAGCTCATATGTGTTAAAAAGAAGAGGATGAGGAGCAGAGGTAGAGGAGGAAGGTCGCCGGCTGCTTTGAATGGGATCGTGCACACGAGACAGGCGCTCTCAGAATCCATTCTGCTCTGGGCTCTTTATTTATTTCTCTCTTACACACACTTCCTGTGCTCCTCTCAGAGAGGTTAATTACTGCGCGGAGAAGTTTGGACCTGCTGAGCAGAAACGCTTCGGTCCGACGGCTGCTGACAGACAAAAGGCCGAACGCAAAGGTCTGAGCAGAACAAAAGACACGCGGCTCTAATGACGGCCGTGGGGTGGAAAAACCATTTGCTTTCATGTTTTGGTCAAATGTGCTTGATGATGTTTAGATGACACCGGAAACAGCTAACAAAAATATGTTCCCATTAAGTTATGAAAACATTATTTCTGAATGTTCTCTGAAGGTGCTGTTTGTACTTGGTTATGTGAATGTTAGGAAAAAAATATTAAGGGAACGTTACATTTTATCATTTCGCAAACATTATTTTTTGAATGTTCTCTAAAACATCTGAAACTAATAAGTAGTACCTCCTGAATTAGTAACATCTAGCCAACGTTACTTTTGAATTTTCTTTTAACGTTCTGGGACAAGTTGTTACATTTTAAAATGTTGCAAACATTAAACATTACTTATAAACGTTTTGAAACGTAGTTTATGAAATGTTACTTATGAAATGTTACTTATGAAACATTTTGAAACAAGTCGTTACATTTTAAAATGTTGCAAACATTAAACGTTACTTATAAACGTTTTGAAACGTAGTTTATGAAATGTTACTTATGAAACATTTTGAAACAAGTCGTTACGTTTAAAAATATTGCGAACATTGAACGTTACTTTTGAAACGTTACTTTTGAACGTTTTGAAACAAGTTGTTACATTTTAAAATGTTGCAAACATTCTACGTTACTTATGAAATGTTACTTTTGAACGTTTTGAAACAAGTTGTTACATTTTAAAATGTTGCAAACATTCTACGTTACTTATGAAATGTTACTTTTGAACGTTTTGAAACAAGTTGTTACATTTTAAAATGTTGCAAACATTCTACGTTACTTATGAAATGTTACTTTTGAACGTTTTGAAACAAGTTGTTACATTTTAAAATGTTGCAAACATTAAATGTTACTTATAAACGTTTTGAAACATAGTTTATGAAATGTTACTTATGAAACATTTTGAAACAAGTCGTTACGTTTAAAAATATTGCGAACATTGAACGTTACTTTTGAAATGTTACTTTTGAACATTTTGAAACAAGTCGTTACATTTTAAAATGTTGCAAACATTGAACGTTACTTTTGAAACGCTACTTTTGAAACGTTAGTTTTAAACGATTTGAAACAAAATATTGGACGTCAATGTCAAACATTTCATGAAGTATGTATAAATAATGTTTTTGTGCTAATGTTTTGAGAACATTATTAAAGACCAGATAACTATTAACGTTACTGGAAGAACATTTGTTCATAACTTTGAGAGAACGTTTCCTGTGAGTTGTGTGTTCGTCTCCACGCGTTTCAGCATTAATGAACACAACCCACAAAAACATGCTTCTTTTGCAGACCATTTCAGAACATTTTAACATCTGAAAAGGCTTAAAATAATAGGTAACACTTCACAATCAGTGCATTACTTTCTAAATCCCATATCAACCTTGAATAGTTGAACAATACAAGTTAATGTTAGTTAATACATTAACTAATGTTAACTAGTGGAACCATATTGTAAAGTGTAACCAAATAATAATGAATGTTCACCCTCATATCGTTCCAAACCTGTATACTTACATTTTTATGTCCACAAAATAATATCCTAGAGGTTTGGAGTCACACTGGAGTGAGAATACAATGTTGGGTTTTGGGTTGTTCCTCTTTAATCGCAGGTTTAAGGCAGGAAAACGGCATTTTTAGCCTTGTTTCTCTCTTTACTGCCACTTTCTATCGCTCTCGGTTTTGCCAGGCCATTAAACGTAAGGAGGCGACTCCAGTGGTTTTGACAGACCTGAGCACATACAGAAACAGAAGCGGACTGTTGAATCTGCCTCGAGGACGACGACCTTCAACACTGTTCACACGTCTGTAAGAAAGCACAGAGAAGATGGAAAGCATGTTTTCTCAAAGGAAAACTCTCACCATTCATTAGATTTTATTAAAAAGGACAGATAAAAACATATTTATCATTCAAAACATTCAAAAGTAACGTTCCCATAATGTTTGATGATGAAATGGAATTTTCCCTTAACGTTTGTGTAACCAAGAAAAAGCGTTTTTAACAACAAGTGAATATTTTACCCTCAAAGTTGATGTGTTAGAAGCAGGAAAAATGGGATTTGAGCGTAAGGATTTCAGCGAGTTTGACAAGGGCCAAATTGTGAGGGCTAGACGACTGGGTCAGAGCATCTCCAAAACTGCAGCTCTTGTGGGGTGTTCCCGGTCTGCAGTGGTCAGTATCTATCAAAAGTGCTCCAAGGAAGGAACAGTGGTGAACCGGCGACAGGGTCATGGGCGGCCAAGGCTCATTGATGCACGTGGGGCTCCCCACAAGGATGGCCCGTGTGGTCCGATCAAACAGACGAGCTACTGGAGCTCAAATTGCTCAAGAAGTTAATGCTGGTTCTGGTAGAAAGGTGTCAGAATACACAGTGCATCACAGTTTGTTGCGTATGGGGCTGCATAGCCGCAGACCAGTCAGGGTGCCCATGCTGACCCCTGTCCACCGCCGAAAGCGGCAACAGTGGCACGTGAGCATCAGAACTGGACCACGGAGCAATGGAAGAAGGTGGCCTGGTCTGATGAATCATGTTTTCTTTTACATCACGTGGATGGCCGGGTGCGTGTGCGTGGCTTACCTGGGGAACACATGGCACCAGGATGCACTATGGGAAGAAGGCAAGCCGGCGGAGGCAGTGTGATGCTTTGGGCAATGTTCTGCTGGGAAACCTTGGGTCCTGCCATCCATGTGGATGTTACTTTGACACGTACCACCTACCTAAGCATTGTTGCAGACCATGTACACCCTTTCATGGAAACGGTATTCCCTGGTGGCTGTGGCTCTTTCAGCAGGATAATGCTCCTGCCACAAAGCACAAATGGTTCAGGAATGGTTTGAGGAGCACAACAACGAGTTTGAGGTGTTGACTTGGCCTCCAAATTCCCCAGATCTCAATCCAATCGAGCATCTGTGGGATGTGCTGAACAAACAAGTCCGATCCATGGAGGCCCCACCTCGCAACTTACAGGACTTAAAGGATCTGCTGCTAACATCTTGGTGCCAGATACCACAGCACACCTTCAGGGGTCTAGTGGAGTCCATGCCTTGACGGGTCAGGGCTGTTTTGGCAGCAAAAGGGGGAACAACACAATATTACACTGAATATTACCTGATTGGTGTATAATATATTTATTAGGTTTGAACTGATCATTGTCATTTATTGACATATCAGAGACGTTTATTCTCTGTCTTGCATTTAAGGATCAAAATCTTCATTGAAGTAAAAAAGCATTACAGTGATTTTACCACAATAAAGTTGCAATACCTGTCATTAATCAAGCATTGTTTAACTATAGCATAGTGGGAAAATGAAAGCTGATCTCTGATCAAAAGTGTGTAGCAATGTGTTTCAGTATTCTTCCATAACAGTAGCTATAAATCAAGGAAAAATCACAATGCGTTCTGAAATGATTAGACAAGCAGTCGCAGACTATACAAATGATTGAACTTTTGATGAAGTGAAGATGATATTGTGATTAGGGGAAACTGATGTACTAGTCACGCTTGATATTTGATTCATGATGCATTTCTGCGCGGCACCTACAGAAATCGGATTAATTACCTCTGGCTTAAGTTTGTGAAGATAAAGAGCTTACAAAATACCTCTGGGAAAGTGATTAGCCACAGAAACAATAAATCAATCAATGACTCAAATGAAGCTCGACTATATTCAGTGCGCTGGAATGCTAATAAATCAAAGAACTTGCGCTAAATTGTTTTTCACAAAGTGACACGAGAGAGACTCCCGCTGGAATTGCAGAAATTTCTCCGCCCCTTTTCCCAGTGACGTGTGCTGTGTTCGGAATGAAACAGTAGTGCACTTACTGAATACTGCACAATATAACCCATGTGCTGTATATTATCTGAATTCTGGAATTATATGTGACATATCATGCAACAAAGTTTTCAAATACTAGAATGTGTCTGTCGGTCCTGCATGCATGTGTACCGAACGAATGCTGCGTTGCACGTGCAGAACTTAATTTGAAACTCCCATACAGGATAAGACAACACACATATAATACAGATATACTTTGATGTTACAGATGCATGTGAAAATAAGTCCCCCTGAATAATTAGAAATGACCAAATTGTCCCCCCAATATTTGATATTCCTTATGCTGCTCTGCTGCTCTCAGTTACACACCGCTCTATTTGTTGCTATGACAAAAGTAAAATGTTAAATTTTTTAGGTTGGTCTGCCTCAGCGGTCTAACAGCGCTCGTCATTGTCAGAATGAGTGAGATGGCCAATCAAATCAAAGAAGGCGGGGCTTTCGGTTAGTGCGAATTCCAACGCAGCACTTTAGTTATAGCAGTGAAAGAGTGCGTCGTAAGATGCAAGTAGCTAAACATTTAATATTTGACTGTTTCACAATAAAAACATTCAGCGACCAACAGTAATATCACGTGATGCAAACTACGTGACATTTTTAATGAAATTTCACCATTTTGAATTGAAAATATGACAATATTTATGTAAATCATAGCTAAATTTGACGTGACAAGAAACGTTTTGCATTTTTACATATTAGGCAGACGAAAATAAGAGTCAATGTGTGCATATTTAAAAAAATATATTATTTGCAAATAGTTTACTTCATAACTACAACAGAACTGGAACTTTTACCGTTCTTGTTTTTTTTTTTGTTTTTTTCCCTTTTAATCCTTTAATAATTTAATTCCTTTACATAAACCAATAAAACCAATGCATGGAATTTTTTCAAAGACGGTTCACTCCTATTACTTATGATGAATGGGCGAAACTGCAACGCGCAATATGTCGGAATTGTCCCGCCTTCTAAAGTAAATGAGCCAATCGCTGATTGGTAAAGTCATTGCGTCACTGCAGCTGCCGTTAGAAGCTCCGGTTCCCATAGAAACCTGAGACTCGCGCTTAGGACTGCACATGCGCATTGGCTCGTCTAGCGTGAAAAATAAGCTTTTTTAACGCTATTTGATAATAGGAAACAACATTTATGAGGCAGTTCATGTTAGATTTTGTTGTTGATGTTATTTGTAGTTTTTTTTAACA
Source organism: Coreius guichenoti (assembly GCA_039654105.1). Lineage (NCBI taxonomy): Eukaryota > Metazoa > Chordata > Actinopteri > Cypriniformes > Gobionidae > Coreius > Coreius guichenoti. The sequence continues at coordinate 1,647,193 of CM077176.1, forward strand.
CTTTTTATCCGAGTTTGTAGTTCTAATCGAATAGAGAGGTTTAGGTAAATGGGCTTGAGTGATTAATTATCAGTATTTAACCTGATGAAAAGATATTTATTCAATGTTATCCACATTATATTTCATCTACAGCAACATTGAGAACTTTTGTTATGATACGTTTGGCCATTACCTTTTAAATGCATCATTATATTTACTATTATATTTATTTAGACCCACGAATGGCAGATCAACGTGCTACTACATTTCTCTCCGAAACGATATGAAATTGAATGTAGAGGATTTTAACTTTGACGATGATTGACAGGGCAGTTTAAACGGTGACGGGATGCACGTAACTAAGCAACAGAGTCCGTTAAAGATGCCGAAGTACTATGTCCCAAAGCTTGCATACTCTTCTGCTACACACTTTTCTTCACAAAAAGAGTACATACTTTTAGGTCGTAGTATAAGTAGGCGAATTGGGACGCAGCAGATCTCTTGGTTTGAAAGTGACTTCATACATCACTACAATATTGACAACGGACAGTTCGTACATTAAATTTTGCTGAAATGTATACTGTAAAAAATAATTTTCATGATTTGTTATCACAACTTTTTATCTTTTGTCAAATCAACTTAGGTAATTAATATGGTTCAGGTAACATGATATTCTGAGTTTCTATTTATTAAACCAATCTCCATTGTATTAACTCAAATTTTTAATTTCAATAAACTAAAGATTTTAAGGCAACCAGCTAACTTACTTTTTTAAGTGTAACCAACAATAATTGTTTACAGTGATACATAAATACAATAAAAAAAACATATTTTCTTTATCTCACAATTCTGACCCTTTTCTCCACAATTATATATGTTATATCTGAGATATAAGTTTATATCTCACAATTTGGACTTTTTTCCAGAAACAAGCTTCCTAATGTGACCACATTAAACGAGTCACATGACCTCAACAGTGTTGTCCAGTTCATCATCTTGGGAAATAATACTTTATTTTTCATTAATTTCTTTAGTCAGTCTGACGAAAAAAAGAAATGCCAAAAAATCCGTCCTGAACATCCTAAACCTACAGCGCACGCCATTCGTTCTGCGGCTGCTGGTCAGGAGTCAGTCATAAATATTTCATCCTCCAAGAGTCCATATTTAATTACACAAAGCATTTGGGAATACGCAGATAAAATGGGAATGATCCCTCTTACATAAGTCAATTAGTATCTTTAACAGCATTGTTATATTCTTTACAAGTGGATTTATTCATTCGGCCTCATGTACAAAATGATGCTAACAGGATCTAATTAGCAGATGCAAATGAGGAAAGCCGGAGTATTCGCAGAGAAGCAGAAGAGAGGCTCGGTGGGAAAGCTGGAACGCCTCGGCTAACCAACGGCCCCCACGCTGGGGACCAAATGTGATGGTCCGCTCCTGCTGTTGTTCTTTACATGAGACAGGAGCAGACCATAAATATAGACGTGGGGGGCGAAAAGGGAGGGTCAAAAAGGGGCTTGACCTTCTGGCGTCCAAATACTCACCCAATTTTCTATCCGTCAGTCTGTCGATTTCACATCGCAGTCTGGAAGCGTTCATCCCTGTATCGACTGTCCATTTCGGTTGCTGTTAGTTGGCGGGAACATGATGCAACCGAACTGCTAAAGAGAAGGTAGAGGCTGAGAAAAAATGAACTGAATTGCATTTTGAGCATCATATTGCCGTGTATCTGGCAGCGCTCTGCGCTCGGCCCTTCTGCTCTCGCATAAACCACGCTGCCAAGACATTGGTGCCGAGGTCACGGGCTCTTTCCCCCCGCCTGGAAACTACAGGGAAGAGTGGCATCATGACAGAAAGGACCCTTTAGACGTGTCAAAAAGAAAGCGCAGGGGAAGCGAGTATTTGAGCAAACTCCCCACTGTCTGCTGCCCTTAACGCTCTGGCAGCGAGATCAACGCTCCGCCATTCTACTGAACATTCATGCGTTTGGCAGACGCTCAGCTACTTACATTGCATTCAAGATGTACACTTGATCAGCTCATGCACTCGCTGGGAATCGAACCCTCAAGCTTGGCGTCGCGAGCATCACCTACCACACGCATGCACGTTTTATAGCACAAATATCTAAACATTCTTAAATCAAGATGCATTTACTGGAGAAGCAAAATGACTGAAGGTTTGTGCTTAAAATGAGAAAATGGAGTCAAAATAATCATCTTGTTTTCCCTTTGGATTAGTGTTAATTTCGTCAGCTATTTCTGTGTCAAATGTGCTTTTTAGTTATATTTAGTCAACCTTGTCCTGTTTTTTGTTTAGTCAAGTTGTAGTCGACTAATGTCTGAGCATTTTAGTCTAGTTTTCGTCATGCTGCATTGATAATCCCCATTATTTTCCACTATTATAATTTGAGAAATGTATTTTACATTTCATCAGAATTGTTGCACTTTCTCCTATAAGCACAAATCAAGAGAATGTCGACCCATACGCATGGTTTGTTTTTCTAGTTTAATGATTTATTATAGGTTATTTATCATACAGGCCTAATGGAAAAATAAGAAACTTCTCTAAAAATTTAAAACAGTGAAATTACACATTACTATTAAAACAACAGGGAAAAAGACTGTATTGTCACACAGAGGATGCGTAAGTGCATTTATTCAGCAAACACAATCACAAATAGTCGAGCGATCATGTTTGGATTTATTACAGTTCATCTGAGAAGGTTTGATGGCAGATGTAGTCACACAAACAGCACAACCGACTGAATGACACTTTCATTTAAGTAGAAAAGTTCAAATGGAGATTACTGAAATGCAGCTTACTTGTTTATTGGTGTTTTCAGATCATCCGCGCGTGAGAGAGAGAGAGCTCACGTGCACATGGTTGCCAGATTGCAACGTTTAAAGGTGCAGTGTGTAGTATTTATGAGGATCTATTGACAGAAATGCAATATAATATACATAACTATGTTTTCAGTGGTGTATAAAGAATTGTTTTGTTTTTATTACCTTAGAATGAGCCATTTCTATCTACACACACCGCGGGTCCCCTTACAGTGAAGTCGCCATTTTGCGCCGCCATGTTTCTACAGTGGCCCTAAACGGACAAACTTCTCTACAGAGCGTTAGTCACTCTCTGCTCTCTCCGACGACGACATCTTTGTCCTGTGTCAGCCACCGTAGCTTCTCTAGGTGCTTCGAAAGGGAGGGGTGAGCGGTGGACGGTTGCAATTCACAACCTCACCACTAGATGCCGCTAAAATCTACACACTGCGCCTTTAAGTAAAACACCGGCTATAATTCTTTTAACAGAAAAGCTCTGATTGGGGGATTTAAATTATTGAAATCTGGCAACCGCAAGCACGAACATTCCTCTTTTTTTCCCCCGACAAAAACAAAGTGATTTTGGTCAAGTTTTTATTTTTTAAACTACATTTTAGTCTTGTCTTTTTTCATTCAACGATATTGCATGTTGATATAGTCACAGTTATTGTTTAAGGACATTTGTGTCATCTCGTCTTCATCTCGTCTTAGTCGTGGAAAAAAAGGTTGTCAACGAAGATTTTTTTGTTATATTTTCGTTAACGAAATTAACACTGGATTACGTTTATTTTTCTGAGGTCATTGGCAGATACGTGTTCCTGTTTTTAGCACAAACTCAAAAAACAAGACTATTTCTTAATATCATTTTTCTTATGTAACCCTGTTTGCATGTCGGTCAAAAATGTATTGGTAACACTTTACTTAAAGCGTTTATGTATAATGCATTATAAAAGTATGCACCTTATAATGCATTGCATGAATAATAATTGTAACCACAGTTATAATACATTATAATACACCTTTAGAAACTATAATGCATTAAAACATGACAAACAAATGCTTTCAGATGCCAAAAGGAATCTGAATATTATGATGCATTTTAACTTTGGTTACAATTATTTATGAAAAGATATAATGCATTATAACATGCATACAACAACGCATTATACATAAAGGCTTTAAGTGTTACCAAATTTTTTATTTCAATAAAATGATTGTACTATATTTTAGTTCGATAATGTTTTTTTATTTAATATTTTGTCTTTTTAGGGGATTTTATGGTTCTAAATTATATTTATGCAGTAGTTATAATCCATTTATTCACTTTTTGGGCGTAGACCTGAAATTTTAATTTCCAACTTAAACTGTCTCGAATGTTTTGGAGCACAGACTGAAGTTTGGTCCCTTTTTAAAGACATTCACACACACACTTATACACACACTCACTCACACTTATACACACACACACTTATACACACATTTTTTTCAGTGAAATGATTGTACTATATTTTAGTTCGATAATGTTTTTTTCTTTAATATTTTGTCTTTTTATGGGATTTTATGGTATTAAACTATATTTATGCAGTAGTTATAATCCATTTATTCACTTTTTTGGGCGTAGACCTGAAAATGAAATTTCTAACTTTCATAAATCTTGAATGTTTTGGAGCACAGACTGAAGTTTGGTCCCTTTTTAAAGAAGACACTCACTCACACTTATACACACACACTTATACAAACACACACTCACACACTTATACACACATTTTTTTCAGTGAAATGATTGTACTATATTTTAGTTCAATAATGTTTTTTTATTTAATATTTTGTCTTTTTAGGGGATTTTATGGTACTAAACTATATTTATGCAGTAGTTATAATCCATAAATCCATAAGTCATAAATCTTGAATGTTTTGGAGCAACAGACTGAAGTTTGGTCTCTTTTTAAAGATGTCACTTGGCAGATTATTGCTGATGTGAAAAAAAAAGTGAATAAATGTTACATTTATTGTTATGAAAAATGCACAAAAATACAATTTTCAATTTTTATACGAAATATATATTTTTCCAAAAATTTGACTCTAAAACTGTGAAAATATCAAAGCTATAAATCTAAACAAGCTGTGCTCCAAATTTGAGGTTGATATCTCAAAAAATGTGCTTTCAGTAAGAGTTTGTTCGGGTGCAATTCGTCTCCCATTCATTTCCAATGCGCAAAGTGACTATTTTTGTTTAACCTTTTCGAATCATGTCCATAATTGTTTTGCATGTTCACACAGCAAGCGCCAAAACATTTACCAAGTTTCGCATCATTCCGATGAAGTAAGAAATTCTAATATTTTGGTCAAAAATGACCGAACAGCACCAGAGGTTATGAATGTTTAGATATTTGTACTAGAAAACAAGGCAAAAATACTGAGGAATAAATCTGGTAACACTTCACAATAAAGTCTCATTTGTTAACATTAGTTGACGCATGAACTAACCATGATCAACATATTTTTACAGCATTTGTTAATAAAAATGTTCGTGTTCATGTTAGTTCACAGTGCATTTACTAACACGTCTTGTAGCACAAAGCAGAGAAGGAGACGCCACAAAGACGTAAGGCCTGGCGCATGGTTTCCCCTGTGAAGGGTAAACCCATGAATCCTCATGACGAAGTGTTGCTGGGGCAGATGGCAGATCCACTCATATGAGCCTGTGCTTCTCATAGCAGTAGCGTCTGTGGGAGTGAATGCGAAGGCTTTTCTCTGAGAACGTCCAGGAAATATCGACATGCACAAGCGAAACAACCGTTGATGAGGGTTGACGCGGGAGTGATTTCTCCAGGGTTTGCCACCTCCCACCATCTGAGAGTTTAGGCCTTCAGCAGAGATTTCCCCTGATCTGACTGACTTTACTTCAGATTGAACGTTTCGATCAGGGTTTTACAGTCTGACATCACAGCAGAGACTTCTAGCTCACGGACTTGATGTTTAGGACGTTTGGAAATGTCAGTGGTGAAAAGCAGTGAATGTGAGCACAACCTCCAGGTGAGTTCAGGCAAAGCCTTCATGAGAACCTAGAAGAAAACACGACGGAAACCTCAGCGACGTGTAAGACGATGATCAGGTTGAGGTTTGTGATCAGATGCCAGCTGGGTCTGAGCCCGACTCGCACAGCTGTACGTTCAAAGTCTTCTGTGAGCATTTAGTGGAAACGAACCCACAGACGCTGGTCAGCACCTGAGGAAACACAGCCGTATGTCTGACAGCAGCAGGAGAGGTGACAGTCTGGCCTGGGCTGCTGCTCATACACACACACACATACACACACACACACACTTATACACACACACACTTATACACACTCACACACACACTTATACACTCAAACTTATACACACTCACTCACTCACTCACACTAAAACACACACACACACACACTCACTCACACTTATACTCACACTCACTTACTCACACTTATACACACACTCCCTCACACTTATACACACTCAAACACACACTTATACACACACACACTCACTCACACTTATACACACACACACACACACTTATACACACACATATACACACACACACTTATACACACTCACACACATACTTATACAATCACACTTAGACACACACACTCACTCACTCACACTGACACACACACACACACTCACACTTATACTCACAATCACTTACACTTATACACACTTAAACACACACTTATACACACACACACTCACTCACACTTATACTCACACTCACTCACACTTATACACACACACTCACACACACTCACTCACACTTATACTCACACACACTTATACACACACTTATACACACATACACACTCACACACATACTTATACTATCACACTTATACACACACACTCACTCACACTGATACACACACACACACTCACTCACACTTATACTCACAATCACTTACTCACACTTATACACATTCAAACACACACTTATACACACACACACACACTTATACTCACACTCACTCACACTTATACACACACACTCACACACACTCACACTTATACACACACTCACTCACACTTATACTCACAATCACTTACTCACACTTATACACATTCAAACACACACTTATACACACACACTCACACACTTATACTCACACTCACTCACACTTATACACACACACTCACACACACTCACACTTATACACATACTCACTCACACTTATACTCACACACACTTATTCACACTTATACACACATACACACTCACACACATACTTATACTATCACACTTATACACACACACTCACTCACACTGATACACACACACACACTCACTCACACTTATACTCACAATCACTTACTCACACTTATACACATTCAAACACACACTTATACACACACACACTCACACACTTATACTCACACTCACTCACACTTATACACACACACTCACACACACTCACACTTATACACACACTCACTCACACTTATACACACACACACTCACACTTATACACAGACTCACTCACACTTATACACACACACACTCTCTCTCTCACACACACACACACACATATACACACTCTCACACACACACACAAACACAAGCTTATACACAAACACACACTCTCACACACTCACATACACACACTCTTTCTCACACACACACGTATACACAAGCAAACACAAGCTTATACACAAACACACACTCTCACACACTTATACACACTCACACTTATACTCACACACATATACACACTCTCTCTCACACACACACATATATACACACACTCTCACACACACTCTCACACACACATATACACACTCTCTCACACACACATATACACACACACACACACGCAAACACAAGCTTATACACAAACATACACTCTCACACGCTTATACACACTCACACTTATACTCACACACATATACACACTCTCTCTCACACACACACATATATACACACACTCTCACACACATATACACACACGCAAACACAAGCTTATACACGAACACACACTATCACACGCTTATACACACTCTCACACACACACACACATTTACACACACACATGCAAACACAAGCTTATACACAAACACACTCTCACACACTTATACACACTCACACTTATACTCACACACATATACACACTCTCTCTTTCACACACACACACACACACGCACATATACACAAGCAAACACAAGCTTATACACAAACACTCTCACACACTCACATACACACACACTTATACACACACTCACACACGTATACACACGCATGCAAGCACACACACACACACGCTCACACAAACACTCTCACACACACTCATACACACACACACACTCAAACAAACACTCTCACGCACGCACTCACACTCATACACACTCACACAAACACACACACTCTCATGCACGCACTCACACTCTCACACATACACTCACACATACACACACACTCATACACACTCACACAAACACTTTCACACACACTCATACACACACACACTCAAACAAACACACTCCCACACGTATACACACACACATACAAGCACACACACTCATACACACTCACACAAACACTCTCACACACACACTCATACACACACACACTCAAACAAACACACACACTCTAACGCACACACTCACACTCTCACACACATATGCGCAAACAGCACAGGTCACACACACACACACACACCTTAAAACATTATTTTTTAAAGTTGTAAATAAAACTGATTTATGTTTGTCAGCAAAACTTTACAGCCGAATCTGAATGTGTAACTATTGTGTAAAGCACTACAGAAATAAAGTATGTATTCATATTCAGTGTATATTTACAAAATAAACAGAAATGCAAGGGTGAACATTTTGAAGAGAGTAAACAGAATGAATATCTTTCTCAAAACACTGAGTTTTTTATTTTTAACTAATCGATTTATGTAAGTGTTTTCACACATGCTGGAGAAATGAGTGTGGCATTTAAACTGCAGTGATTTCCAGACGAAACACAAGAGCTGTTAGTTTTGAATGATGTGTCTGTGTACAGAAGTGTGTGTTTCACAAGTGCAAACTGAGTGTAAAGCAGAGAATGTGCTGCAGTTTTACACTCGGTCGGAAGATTCGGTACACGAGCGAATGATTTCACTGCGTGAGCCTCGAGAACCACTGATAGTGTGGACGCATTTTTCTTTAAAGTACGAATATTTGAGTTTTCTGGAGTGTTTAGCACGTATGAGCTCGGCTCATGTCGACGTGTTCACTCTCACAGAGGCGTTTCTCTGAATAAACCACAACAAAAATACACATAAACATTATAATCTCTCCATCTTACAAACTTCAGAAGTGTCTTATTCATGTCCCGTTGGGCTCGTGATCAGTAATAATCACTAACAGTCACAGCAGGACAATTCAGTTCATGATAAGGACAATTTCCATATTTAGCTTGAGATAAATAATTTTATTTATTATACAGAATAATTTTAGCTGGATAAAATCTGCATTTTTGCCGTCCAGTCAAATTATTAAAATATAAGAGACTATAAAAAATAATGTCATGTCAACAGTCCATATACATGTAAAATGCTTTCCTTACTTTGTATTTTTGTCTCGTTTCCAGTCCAAATATCTAAAAATTATTACATTAAGAGGAATTTACTAGACAAGCAAAAGTTATTGTCTTGTTTTGGGGGAAAATAACTCAAAATAAACTTAAAATAAGCAAAATAATCTTTGAATTAAGATTATTTTGCTTATTTTAAGCAAAAACTCACTTAATTTTGAGTTATTTTCCCCCAAAACAAGACAATAACTTTTACTTGTCTAGTCCAGACATTAATGTTTGGCCTTCTTATTATTTTGAGCATTTTATATGGTAATAAAATGCTCAAAATAATAAGAAGGCCAAACATTAATGTCGACTTGAGATTTGCTCTTTTATAGATGGGAGGAGTCTCTTTGAATCATAGTAATATTGGCCAACTTTAAATCATTTCTGCAGAATTAAGTTTGTTCAAAATGAACTTTGGCACAAAAGGTGCTTTGCTTTTTCGAATTGCTTTTTTTGAATAAGTGCATTTCAGAACGGAGACTTGATTTGTGTCACACTCTAGTGTGGTTGTCAACCGCACGAAACCAGTGATCAGTTCTGAAAATAACCATGTTTTAATAATCTAAAGAACCTTTTATGAAGAAATCTGGTTGTTCATGGAACCATCAATGCCAGTAAAGAAGCCTGTTATAGACTTAAAGGCACAATATGTAAGTTTTTTGGATTAAAATATCCAGAAGCCACTAGATCAATGTTATATATTTTGTTGACTTGTCTACTTACATTATCCCAAATGTTTCCAAGAATGTTTAAATCCAGAGAAATAAGCAATTTTAACCAGGACACGGACCGTGCGTCGCCTATCGATGACATCATACCCGCGTTATTTGTTTTATTTTGTAGAAATCCATGGAAACACCAAAGACGCTTTAATATATGTGACCCTGGACCACAAAACCAGTCATAAGGGTCAATATTGTGTAGGACAATATTTGGCCGAGACACAACTATTGGAAAATCTGGAATCTGAGGGTGCAAAAAAAATCGAAATCTCCTTTAAAGTTGTCCAAATGAAGTCCTTAGCAATACATATTACTACTAATAATACATTTTTTATATATTTACGGTAGGAAATGTACAAAATATCTTCATGGAACATGATCTTTACTTAATAGCCTAACGATTTTTGGCATAAAAGAAAAATCTATAATTTTGACCCATTCAATGTATTGTTGGCTATTGCCACAAATATACCCGTGAGACGCATGACTGGTTTTGTGCTCCAGGGTTATATATGACAGGTGAGCAACTGTTTGGATCATTCATAGACAGAAACTAATCATTGTTCTACAGCTCAACACAGTTAGTCTTATTGTTTAGATCTGGTTTTCTTGATTTACCGCGAGTACCATGTTTTACCATGCCTAATATGGATCTAGCTCACTGCAGTGTGAACAAGTGTCTCATAGTAGCGCCGAGCGAACGCACAGAGTAGCATTATAACATCACTTTAACACACTCAAATGTGTGTAATATGATAAAACAGCGCTGCGTTACCCCACAATGAGCGGAAGAAGCGGAATCGCTCGTCTGCGGCAGAATAAAAGCTCCACGAAATCTAGGCGTCATCAAACTACGCCTTTGTTTTGAATAAGCGACGAAAAATTACATATTGTGCCTTTAAATCTGGCAGAGTTTAAACAATTATAAAAAACAAGCAAATTCATAAACCATCAAACATGTTAAAGATCATACAAAATATCAACACATATGTTTTGATTATTAATCAGAGTAAAATGACGTGTGACAACTTGCCCCTTTCAGTTTAAATCTACTTTTGTTACACAATCATTCTTGTCGATGTGGTTTTGAGTTTACTTGAGACAAAATATAAACATTTTTGGAGCATAAAAACCAAAAGTTGTTGATTTAAAAAAAACTTTAGATGTTTGAAATCAACATAAAATGCTAGAGAAAGCAGGCATTTGTGACTCGAAACCTCGTGGTTACTGAACCAGAGCGCGTGAGGAGTAATAACGCATGAAGCATCAGTAGGAGGCGCTATAGAGCCGCGTCAATAAATCCAGCAGCATCACAGGTGCTTCAGTCATTCAGTCGGGTTTACCTTCATTCTGCTTTACACCCTCACGAGCCTCACTCATCCGGACCGGACTCACTCTCTCTCTCTTTATCGCTTTCAGTCTGAATGCAAGCGCGTTTCACCTGAATCTGTGGAGGAAATGAAGATGAAACTGGTGAGTTATTGATCTACTGATGCTTTATGTTATTTCGCATCTATACAAGACGCTTCGTTGTATTTTCTATATTATTAACTGACTGTCAATCAACTTTAACCCCTCAGGAGAAAAATACATAACAGTGACAGATGGTTAAATAGTTATTAATATTGCCTATACTGAACCCAGACAGTCATTGTCAAAAAATAAAACCTAGACTATAAAAATAACAATTAGAAAACGTTCGCGTTTTACGCACAAAAAGAATCCTTGCAACGTTTTGGATGTTAGTTTAGATATGATTTAGAAAAAAATATACTAACCTTATAAAACCATTTTAAAAATTGTCTCGAAAAAACTCGAAAAGAACCACAAATGACATTAACGCGTCATTCAAATAAATAAATAAATAAATAAATAAATACATTTAAAAAAATACACAGTTGTCTTAACACAAATGTGTGCATTTCTAATCATGTTTAATATGACTTCATTTTTAAAGATTAATAAACGCTATTGTATAGGCATAAACTATTTTGTTCAACCATTAATGCTAAGAATCGAAAACATGATTAAAATTATAAAATGCCAAAGGTATGCGTTTAAATTTTAATCATTGTTGTCTTTGTAAATATGTTTGTATATGATGTGTCTGAAATAAAATATAAAGTAGGTTGATTGGGACATTTATTCAGTCATCTCGACGGTAAAAAGTGTCCCAATCAACCTGAATTCACCCTAAAGTTTAATCATTTGTGATTACAAACTGTATTATTTGTTTCTTCGATTAAATCCATCATCGGAGGGGATTTGAACTGGAGAATAACATGAACAGGTAAATATAAAGCGAAGACTAACCAGATAATGATAGTGACATAACATATTTAATTAATTTATTTATGAATGCAATAAATGATACTGTTTAGCTGCACATATTAGAAAATAAAAAAGTGATTGGCCGTTTTGGAAAATATGAGATTTAAGCTATAGACTGTTTTACGAACGAATAAAATATAGGCTACTATGGCAAAAAAAAAAACGAATTAAGTAGTGCGTTTAATTTGATAGCTAATGTAGGCCTACGATGAAAACAAATACGCGTTCAATTAGATTAAATCATTTTATTTTATGTTTTTAATTGCCATATTTGTTTACTACTTTTAGATCCATGCAAACAGTTTCACTTTGTTCTTAATATATAGTGGCAACCGATGCGTTTAAAAACCAAAGCGATCGACATTATAGAAACAATAGCTGTTACGTTCTAACAGGTTAACATCTAATATTATTCTCGATTTTATTGACATACTACATTAATTCTGTCGTTCGCAGTGATGCCGAGACGCGCGACAGTAACTGCCGGAGATCGAATTATCAAACTTCAGGATTCGGATCAAGAATTCGGGTCCGAACATGCCCGGGGAAGGATCCGGTTCTGCGCTGGACGACGGGAAAGTTTCACCGATCATTTGTGAAGATGAACTGACGAGCAGCGGCCGGTACATACTCGACGGGCTCGGGTCCAATCGATACTTCATGATGGGCTCCACGCAGCAAACGCAGGACAGTTCGAGTCCGTGTTCCTTGTTTCCGTACACGGGCCAAACGGGAGGTGTGTACACCGGTTCGGACGGATCGCGCTACGCGGCGTCGTTGCACTACGGCTCCGTGCTGCCGTCCGCGGGCTTCTGTCAGTCTCTGTGTGCGGGACGCAGCGAGTTCGGCACGGGCTATCAGTTCGGACACGCTTCTGGAAACACCTACCACTCGTATCAAGGCTCGGGGTCCGGAATCGGCTCCATGGCTCTTTCCGGAGCGGGACTCCGAGCTCAGGTGTATCTCTGCAACCGGCCGCTGTGGCTCAAGTTCCACCGGCACCAAACAGAGATGATCATCACCAAACAGGGCAGGTGAGAACGACTCAAGCGGCAATTCAACAAATAGATCTATTATTATTATTATTATTATTATTATTACTAGATCTAGTTTTATTTAGCCTAAATAAAGGCCACTACATTCTAAAAATGCTGGGCTGTTCCAACCGTTGTTTGGGTAGAATATGGACAAAACCGTTAAACCGTTGGGTTTAAAACTTAATTTAAAAATGTAAACCAACGGTCGGTTTTGCCCATATTTGAACCAAACATCGGTTGGAACACACCAAGCATTTTTTAGACTAATACATTTTTAAAGTGTAGGCATGGGCAAAATTACAACCGCTATTTATTTTTAAAACCAGCTTTAAATAGTCTTATAACAAAAAAAAAGTAAGTATTGTCATAAATAGTATTTATCAATTTGTATAGGCTATATATCTAAAATAAAAAAGTAGGCTAGTTTTTTTATTTAAAATATTCAAAAAACTGCATTGACCAGAAACAGGGGTCCAAAAGACAATTCAGGTCGAATTAAACAATATTTTTTCTAAAAAGTGCTCCTCAAAATAGAAGTTACACTACATTTACATTTATGCAGTTAGCGCTTTTATCAAACACGACAAAAGATGAGTAAAGCATTCATCAAAGAGCCAACAATCGTACCAGGTTTATTAGACAGCCAGCTAGAGATGGGAAGAAATGAAGAGAAGAATTGTATTATTATTATTATTATTATCATTAGCTATTTATTTGTGAGTGCATTGGTTTAAGACACACCTGAAAGCTGCTTTAATCCGCAATTTTGATCATTCATTCAGAATATGGCTGAAGAATGATTTGTGTTTTTAATTCCTGCACAGGCGGATGTTCCCTTTCCTCAGTTTCAATATTACCGGCCTGAACCTGACGACGCATTATAACGTGTTTGTGGAGATTGTTTTAGCGGATCCGAATCACTGGAGATTCCAGGGCGGGAAATGGGTCACGTGCGGGAAAGCCGACAATAACATGCAAGGTATGGCAGAAACCAAATTAATATGCTGTTGTTATTATTACTATTATTATTAAGCTGTTGTGTTTTATTATTTTAGGGAATAAGATTTATGTCCACCCCGAATCGCCGAACACAGGCGCTCATTGGATGAGACAAGAGATTTCTTTCGGGAAACTGAAACTAACAAACAACAAGGGAGCAAATACCAACACTGCACAGGTAACGCATTTATTTTAGGAGTAGAACAAATGGCTACTGATGCTTTAATCATTTCATTACATTACATCAGATTTGAGGAGGGACAAGTTTACAGTTTATGTCAAGTTACATTTACATTTATTCATTTAGCAGACGCTTTTATCCAAAGCGACTTGCAATTGAGGAATACAGCAAGCGATTCATCTCGAAGAGGCAAACAAACACGAGAAGTGTTCAAAATATAAACTCTCAGACATTGAGTATCATAAACTAGAATAGGGGTGAATAAAGGAAAGTTAAAGGATAGAAGTTTAGGTTTGGTGCTTCTACATCAGTGTTATTCAGCTCTCGTTTTCTTGGATTTTAGGGATATGTTATGGTTAGGTTTAGGTTTAGAGGTAGGGATATGGTTAGGACTAAATTTTCTGACAGGGAATGTTTTCCAGGATCCAGATTGAATGTCTTTTGGCAAACTCACCATTAAACCTGTGCTTTGTTTACTTGAAAATACTTAGTCTAATTTGTGTCTCCAAATTAGATGATTGTCCTTCAGTCTCTACACAAGTACCAGCCGAGGCTTCACATCGTTGAAGTGTCAGACGACGGGACGGAAAGCGTGGGACGAGACTCGAAGACTCAGATCTTCAGCTTCCCGGAGAACCAGTTCATCGCTGTTACGGCTTATCAGAATACTGATGTACAGCCTTTCTTTTCACTGTAAAAAAAAAAGTTGCTGCCTTAAAGGGATAGTTCACCCAAAAATAAAAATTATCCCATGATTTACTCCCCCTCAAACCGTACTAGGTGTATATGACTTTCTTCTTTCAGACGAACACAATCAGAGTTACATTAAAATGTCCTGGCTAATACAAACTATTTAATGGGGGTCAAGTTTTTTCAAGGCTGAAAAAGTGCGTCCCTCCATCATAAAAGTAATCCATACGGCTCCAGGTGTTAATAAAGGCCTTCTGAAACGAAGAAAAAAATCTATATTTATAACTTTATAAACTGTAATCTCTAGCTTCCGCCAACTGTCATACGCGCGTTCACGAGAGACTGGTGTAGGAATAGAGTAAGCTCAGGTGAGAGTCAATGCCTCTCGCGGTTCAAACAACAAACTCAAGCTCCACCCACATTTCTCTTTAAAAACTCTCATTTTAGACTTTGTGACCGGTGTCTTATTTTGCTCGATCCTTGCGTTTACGCGTTTATCAATGCGTCGGGTCAGAGGTCACTCTTTCACCGAAACTAGACTCGCGTACGCCCATTACCGGAAGCCAGTGATCACAGTTTATAAAGTTATAAATATGGATATTTTTTCTTCGCAAGGCCTTTATTAACCCCCCGGAGCCGTATGGATTATTTTTATGGTGGAGGGACGCACTTTTTTGGCCTTTAAAATCTCGACCCCCATTCACTGTCATTATAAAGCTTGGAAGAGCCAGGATATTTTTTAATATAACTCTGATTGTGTTCGGCTGAAAGAAGAAAGTCATATATACCTAGGATGACTTGAGGGTGAGTAAATCATGGGCTACTTTCATAGACTGTATAAAACAATGGACATAGTGTCCGTGACGTCACCTGTAGTTTTCTGAAGAGTATGTTTGAAGCCCAAAGTGGGCGGAGCTGGCCGTCGCCATCACTGAGGTGATGAGTTGCTGAAACCAGCAGCGGCAATCCACCTGTCACTCAAGTGACCATGCCCTTAATTATGCAAAACTTTAAGGCTTAATATAATTAAAACTGATGAGTTATAAAAAAATTCACCCCCCTCACAGTTGTCATGAAGGGCAAAATTAGCCGTATAGACCAAAACCACTTTTTGTACCAGGCTGTAAACATTTTTTTCTGTTGTAAAGTTGGGCATTTTAACATGGGGGGTCTATGGGATTGACTCTCTTTTGGAGCCTGTCTCTAGCGGCCAGACGATGATTTGCAGTTTAAGTCACTTCCGTATTGGATTCAAGAGAGAGACCAGAAGGTTGCCGTTTGGGTAATTTTCATTTTTGGGAGAACTGTCCCTTTAAATTTTTAAGTATGTTTAAGTCATTTCAACTTAAATGACATTAAACTGACTTAGTTTAACCTTTAACTAATTAATTAGTTAAATCTTGTATAACTTACAAAAAATTTGTTTAAATTATTTTGATGAGTTAAAGGTGCAGTGTGTGAATTTTAGCGTCCTCTAGTGGTGAGGTTGTGAATTGCAATCACCCACCGCTCACCCCTCCCTTTCGAAGCACCTAGAGAAGATACGGTGGCTGACACAGGACAAAGATGTCGTCGTCTGAGACAGCAGAGAGTGACTAGCGCTCTGTAGAGAAGTTTGTCCGTTTAGGGCCACTGTAGAAACATGACGGCGCAAAATGGCGATTTCACTGTAATGGGACCCACGGTGTATGAAGATAGAAATGGCTCATTCTAAGGTAATAAAAACATAACGGTTCATTATGTAAGGTCTTTATACACCACTGAAAACATAGTTATGTATATTATATTGCATTTCTGTCAATAGATCCTCATAAATACTACACACTGCACCTTTAAACTTATTGATCATAAGTGTGAGCATGAATAAAGATGCATGGGCTTCTGTGTCTTTCTTCTAGATCACTCAACTCAAGATCGACCACAATCCTTTCGCGAAAGGCTTCAGAGATAATTATGATTCGTGAGTATGTGCATCACAGAGGTTTCGCCACAATTATTCGCATTTGATACTAACATGCATTGGAATTTCAGGATGTACCTTCCGGAGCGTGAAAGGCTGACTCCGTCACCGTCAGACTCGCCTCGCACGCAGCAGATCGTCCCGAGCACGCGCTACGCCATGCAGCCGTTTCTGCAGGATCAGTTCGTCAGCAATCGCCTGTACGGCAGCGAACGGACGGTGCCGCAGACGAACGGCATGCTTTCTCCTCCGCCGGACGATCCTGCGGCCACACAGAGGTGGCTGGTCACTTCAGTGCAACAAACCGGCGGCAGCAAGCTGGAGCTGACGGCGTACGAGGGCGATTATTCCAGTTCCTTGTTGCCGTACAGCTTCAAATCTTTACCTCTGCAGAGCGCGCACTCGCTGGGCTACTATCCCGACGCCGCCTTCGCATCCATGACCGCCGGATGGGGCTCAAGGAGCTCCTACCCGAGGAAAGTGCCGTGGTCGCCCAGGCCGAGTCCCACGGACGTCTCCGATGAACACATGCCTGACAAGGACAAACCTCGGGAGGACAGCACATTCGGTCAGACCTGGATGGAGGCCGCAGCATCTCTGAAGCCTTCAGACTCTGTTGAACCCAGCATTTACTCAGTCGTGTGCAAGAGGAGGCGGATTTCCCACGGCGAGTCCGGGACAGAAAACTCTCCCACGCTCAAGTGTGAAGAGTCAGAAAATTTTAACAAGGACTCTTCCTCCTCCTCCTCCTCCTCCTCCAAGGCGATCGGCTATTACGCTTTCTATGCCGGCAGTTAGACAGACTCCTGTTTAAAAGCTCATGCACACAGCCTGGTGCAGCCTGATCTCATTAAAGTGCGTATCTATAGCACAAATTGACTTTATCGTGCAATGTATATGCAAAAATTAGTTTTTGCATGCATATGATACGCAGTTATCGCGTGCATATGATACGCACTTTATGACGTGTAATACGCACGCATCCAAGGGGCACGCAAAAACTCATATTTGCGTATAAATTGCACGATAAATACAATTCGTGCTATAGATACGCACTTTCATGAGATTGTGTTGTTTTGAGAGGCAAATCCGCATCATGAGTGTTCAAAATTATCAATTTGATCCTTTTGTAATTTATTAAAATCTCACCCTAAAGTAACTTGTTTCTGTGCTCGTCCAAAAGTAAGATATGTCATTTTGAAAATGCTGTTATGTGTATTAAACGACTGCTGTTTTGGATTGGTATAGCCTATTCTTAAAAACATTTTCTTTGAAATATACACTCTTAAAAATAACGGTTCTTTACCTTAACATCCATGCAATCTTTCCGTTGCACAAAAGATTCTTTAGATTATTAAAATGTTCTTCACACTAAGAAAAAATGGTGCTTTTCAGGACTGATCACTGAACCCCCTTTTAAAACCTTTATTTTTAAGAGCATATTGAATCAAATATATGGGTGTGAAAGAAATATCCAGAAATTTTTTTTGAAAACTGGTGCATTTTCACAGCTGTAAAAGAAGTCGAATTAATAAATCAAAATGCAAAAATTACACAGAAATCAATAACTCAAACTGAACTGAATCAGTAAAAATGTGAACAGAATGTAAGGGAAATGCCAAATTAAAAACATAATAAATGATGGATTATTACACGAATTCAGAAATAACCTCCACATTAGAAATATGTCGGGTTACACTTCATTTGGTAACACTTTCATTTAATGTGTCCTTGTTACATATGTTACATGTACTTACCATAGTAATAACATTAAATTATGCATAATTACATGCAACTAACCCTCAACCAAACCCTAATCCTATAGTAAGTACATGTTGTTAATTAATATTACTCAGTACTTAAATATATAATTACACTGTAACAATGACGCGTAACGGTGTCATTGTTACAGTATAATTATACATTTTTGAGCAATATTAACATGTACTCACTATAGGGTTGGGGTTTGGTTTAGGGTTAGTTGCATGTAATTATGCCTAATTTATAGTTATTACTATAGTAAATACATGTATAGTGTAACAAGGACACATTAAATGAAAGTGTTACCATATGTAGTATTTCTGCACAGTAAATGTTGAGGACACTGCCCTCTAGTGTCAGAACAAAGGAATGAAGTCAATAGTTCAATGATTTTTAGAAATAGCATACCTGAACAAATGAACTGAACTTCATCTATATATACATCATTATTTCAATAAAAATCTGCCAGATCATAAATGAATCATCAGAACCTGTTGCCCAGAAAGATTCATTGTTTTTCAGGATGATTTGGAGGCAGAAGTTTCCAACCAAAAAAGTCGTTCATTTTCAGTCGTTTTGTCTTGTTTTCCAGTGTCTAAAATCTAAAAGATTCTTAAATCAAGATACATTTACTTGAGAAGCAAAATGACATAAGATAAGAAATCTCGTGATAGTGAGTTTATGATTAAAACAAGAACAAATATCTGCTAATTGGTTCATAAAAATCAACATCATTCAAATAAAAAAGCAATTTTCATACCCAATGACAGATATTTTGAGAACACAAACGCACCTCGATTTTGTTCAGTTTCTCAGAAAACAAGACTTAATTTTATCATTTTGCATGTTAAGTAAATGTATCTTGATTTAAGGATGTTTAGATATTTGTGTTGGAAAACAAAAATCATGAGGATTTTTTTTTTCATTTATTTGCAGTGCATGCAATTTAATGTTGCAATTTAATTTAGGGCCCTATGAAATCCATTTTATTTTTTTTTTAAATTTTTTAGCTTTACTCTGTTTTAATGGTTAAATTACATTTTATAAGTCAAAAAGCATGTCTAATTAATTGAAATCAGAAACTAAATGAATTTAACAGTACTTTATTAAAAGTTTAACAAAAAAAAAAAATTTTTTTTTAGGGCGCTATGATTTATGTTTTATTTTTTTATTTATTCATCTAAAATTTGACAAATTCCGTGACATTCCGCATTATACAGTAAATTCCATTTTTATGAATGGATTCTGCAATTCTGTCCACATTTCCTGCATCACAGAAATCATAGGGCTCTGATTTAATGCCATGATATTGAATTTAAGACTTTCTGATTCAATTTAAGACATTTTTAAGGCCTTAAATTGTGAAAGGTCAGACTTTTTAAGACCCGGGGAAACCCTGCCAACAGAAGTACACTGGCAGTCAAAAGTCTGGAATAATTATGATTTTATAATGTTTATGAGTCTCTCCTGCTCACCAAGGCTGCATTTATCTGATCAAAACTACTGTAAAAATAGTGAAATATTATTCCAGTGTAAAACAGCTGTTTTCTATGTGAATATACTGTATAGTAAAATATAATTTATTCCTGTGATCAAAGCTGAATTTATCATCATTACTCCAGTCTTCAGTGTCACATGATCCTTCAGAAATCATTCTAATATGAGGATTTGATGCTCAACAAACATTTATGATTACAGGAATAATTTACAGTTCACTACAAAACAGCTATTTTAAATTGTAATAATATTTCACTATTTTGTATTTAAAAAAAATCTTAACCTTTTGACTGCCAGTATATCAACTGTGAGATGGCAAATAAAACAAAATCAACCACAATAATAGTAATAATAAATGAATTTATTATAGCGCCTATAAAACAGTTTATAAAGTGCTTTGCAGCATATATGTACATAAACACTCAAATGCATTAAAAAGATAAATCCTTCAAAAGTTAAATTGCACAGAAGAAGAGGATGTGTGAGATCCTGGTGAGTTTCTCACTGTCCGCGGACACAAATGTTTTCAGTCATGCACCCACGGCTCCTGAAATACTGAAATCTCAAAAACAACTCTCCAGTTCAATCTGACACAAGTCATGTCATAAACAATGGTTCTTATCCTCAAATAATGCTAAAAAAGGTATCAGAAATTATTCTAATGTGCATAATTTCTCATGTCTTCCATAAAGTTCTCTATACAGTCCAGCAGATCTGCTGCAAGTGAACACAAGGAGACGTTACACTAATAAGGGCCGTAGATTGAGCTCTGGGAACAGGTCAGACACGGGTCACTGAAGCTCTACTTTAGAGCATAGATTTATCTGGAATAAATGAACGGGCTTAGACTTGGATGGGTCTCCTGCTGCGATGCAGTTCATCTTTCCATCTTCTCATGTCCCATCTCGGATCAGAAGCTCTAGAGAGCGTCGAGCGTCGCTCATCCTGCAAAAACACAGAAAACACTCTTTCATTTCCTCATAATATCCACTGCAGCATCAGCTCTTTTCTCTCAGTGCCTGAAACGGTTCAGATTTAGTCTCTCTAAACCCCGCCTCTCTGAGAGCTACTCTGCTCTGATTGGTCAGAAACCAAACGCTCATCATCATACACTATATTGCAAAAAGTTTTGTGACGCCTGCCTTTACATGCACATGAACTTTAATGACATCCCATTCTTAATCCGCAGGGTTTAATATGGAGTCGGTCCACCCTTTGCAGCTCTAACAGCTTCAACTCTTCTGGGAAGGCTTTCCACAAGGTTTAGGAGTGTGTTTATGGGAATTTTTGACCATTCTTCTAGAAGCGCATTTGTGAGGTCAGGCACTGATGTTGGACGAGAAGGCCTGGCTCGCAGTCTCCGCTCTAATTCATCCCAAAGGTGTTCTATCGGGTTGAGGTCAGGACTCTGTGCAGGCCAGTCAAGTTCCTCCACACCAAACTCGCTCATCCATGTCTTTATGGACCGACGCTTTGTGCACTGGTGCGCAGTCATGTTGGAACAGGAAGGGGCCGTCCCCAAACTATTCCCACAAAGTTGGGAGCATGAAATTGTCCAAAATGTCTTGGTATTCTGAAGCATTAAGAGTTCCTTTCACTGGAACTAAGGGGCCAAGCCCAACCCCTGAAAAACAACCCCACCCCATAATCCCCCCTCCACCAAACTTTACACTTGGCACAATGCAGTCAGGCAAGTACCGTTCTCCTGGCAACCGCCAAACCCAGACTCGTCCATGGGATTGCCAGACAGAGAAGCGTGATTGGTCACTCCAGAGAACACGTCTCACTGATCTAGAGTCCAGTGGCGGCGTGCTTTACCCCACTGCATCCCACGCTTTGCATTGCACTTGGTGATGTAAGGCTTGGATGAGCTGCTCGGCCATGGAAACCCATTCCATGAAGCTCTCTACACACTGTTCTTGAGCTCATCTGAAGGCCACAGAAGTTTGGAGGTCTGTAGCGATTGACTCTGCAGAAAGTTGGCGACTTCTGCGCACTGTGACCCTCAGCATGCGCTGACCCCGCTCTGTGATTTTACGTGGCCTACCACTTCGTGGCTGAGTTGCTGTTGTTCCCAACTGCTTCCACTTTGTTATAATACCACTAACAGTTGAGCGTGGAATATTTAGTAGTGAGGAAATGTCAGGAATGGACTTATTGCACAGGTGGCAACCTATCACGGTACCACGCTTGAGTTCACTGAGCTCCTGAGAGCGACCCATTCTTTCACAAATGTTTGTAGAAGCGTCTGCATGCCTAGTGCTTGATTTATACACCTGTGGCCATGAAGTGATTGAACACCTGAATTCAGTGATTTGGAGGGTTCGCTGTTCAGCCAATCAAGACCATAGGGCGGGCATTATGCAAATTAGGTTCAGCAGGAAGTGAGACTTGAATTACTGACAACTCGATTCAGGCAGTTCAGAAACGACAAAAACTCCATTTATCTGCACTTTGACCTTGGAAACTTTGTAGTGGTTTTACATTCACGAACAGCTCTATTACACACTGCATGAAAGGCAATATCTGAAAAAGCATAATTTTTAAAGAGTACTTGGACTTCTGTGAGAAGACTTGACTCTGGTCCTCACCTCATAGGCCGGTGGATCTGAAGACGGGACTGGACTGAAGTAGGACGGCGGTGATGATACGGGACACGGCTGATCCACGGCATCACTGACCACTGCAGGTGACGCTGCGCTCATGTGGATCACCATCAGACGCTTCCTCTGCAGACACACACATCAGATATATAAACTTTATTTAATACATAAACATAAGAAAAGCAGTGTAAAAATCTAAAAATAAATAAACCAAAATAAGATTAAACTAACTAAATTAGATAGAAATTAATTAGAATAAATATTTATATTATTTAAATAATTTTATTTAATACATTAGATTAAAACAAATTGATTAAAATAAATAAATCATAATAATAAAAAATAAAAATGATTAAATAAACTTTATTTAAATAAACAAAAAATAAGAAAAGCAGTGCAAAAGTGTAACAATAAATTAATACATTTTACTGAAATAAATAGATTAAAATAAAAGGAAATATAATTTAAATAAATATAAATAATAAATAAATATTAAGATTAAACTAATTGCATTTGATTAAGATAAAAAATGATTATAATTAATAATTTAATTTTTATTTATTTAAATACAATTTTACTTTTTATTTTTACGTCAGATAAAAATATAAAAATAAATGTAAAAAAATAAACAAAAATAAGATTAAATACATTTTATTTATTTCTAAATTTTGTTTGAGATAATTAAAATAAATAATTAAAATGTACAAATGTATTAAAATAAATAAAAATTTAAACAAATATAAATAATTCAAATAAATAAATATAACGATTTAAGTAAATAAAAATAATAAAAGCAGTGTAAAAATGTAATAATAAAAATATATTTTATTAAGATAAAAATGAATTAAAATTAAACACTTAATAGTTTTCACATTAGATTAAAAATTAATAAATAAATAAAACTTGATTTAATAAATAAAATGCTAAAAAAAAATTAAATTAATTAATAAAATTTGATTTAAATAAATACAAATAAGTAAAAATTTAACAATTAATTAATAAATATGATAAATGTAATTAAAAAAATACTGAAATAAATTGATTAAAATAAAATGAATTTAAATAAATATAAAATACAAGTTATAAAAAATAATATGAATTTATTCATATGAATGAATAAATCACATCTAACAGTGCAGCACGACAGTGAAGAAAAAAATGATGTAACGTGAATATTTAATGCATTTGTAATAATAATGTTTCACATTATAAATCAGGTCTTTGTAAATGAGAATATAAGGCTGCCTTTTAAATGTTAGGATAGCGGCCCCTTGCATGATTATGATCATATTTACGAGTCCGTGGCATTAAAAAGATTGAAAAGCCTTCCATAGATGATGCTGAAGACTCAAAGAAACTCTGATTTACCGATTTACACCAGCAGCACGAGGTGGCGAAGATGAGCAGGGAGAAGATGATCGCCAGAACGTTACAGCCCATGAAAGCGAATTCTGACGGACCCATAGAAGGGGCCAAAAACTACAACCAGATGAACATTCATAAACATTAGTAATATATTCATCATTAGGACAGATGAATAATCTGTATATATAATAAATCATGACTCACCACACGCACACTCCACGCCACATAGAACATGAGGAAGAAGAAGATGAAGACGCTCAGAGAGCTGAAGATGTTGAGCAGGTTCAGAACCTGAGCGGTGACCACCTGAACAAACATCCTCCATAAACACTTCTGATCATTATATATATGTGTGTGTGTGTGTGAGATGAGGTTTCATACTGACCAGACACGGGTTGCGGGTACAGGCGGCTGTGGCTGTAATAACTCCATTTAAAATCAACTACACACACACAAAACAACATTATACACAGAAATATACATCATTCATTTACAGCTCAATATAGTCATAAAGACAATCAATAAATCTGCATCCTCCTGGAGGTCAACATTTTTGGAATAATTAAGATTTATTAATGTTATGAAAGAGTCTCTTCTGCTCACCGAGGCTGCGTTTATTTAATCATAAATACAGTAAAAACAGTGAAATATTATTCCAATGTAAAACAGTTCTCTATGTGAATATATAGTAAAGTGTAATTTATTCCTGTGATCAAATAAGAAAAACTAATTTTTTAAAGATAACAGTTAAAATAAATAATTTTATATTTATTTAATTAAAATAAAAATAATATAAATATTATGAATTTATAATTAATATAAATGTATTTATGAATAAGTAAATATTTTTTAAATAAAAATAAATTAATAAATTAATTAAAATAAATTCTAATAAATAGATATAATTTTATTTAAATAAATAATAAGTAAAGAATGTGTAAAAATGTAATGAAACAAATTTTTTTTATATTATTTTTTTGTCAATCTTTTTAATGCCACGGACTCATAAATATGATCATAATCATGCAAGGGGCCGCTATCCTAACATTTAAAAGGCAGCCTTATATTCTCATTTACAAAGACCTGATTTATAATGTGAAACATTATTATTACAAATGCATTACATATTCACATTACATCATTTTTTTCTTCACTGTCGTGCTGCACTGTTAGATGTGATTTATTCATTCATACGAATATATTCATATTATTTTTATAAAATGTATTTATTTATTTATTTAAATCAAATTTCATTTATTTTAATCAAATTATTTCAGTATTGTTCTATTATATTTATCATATTTATTAATTTATTGTTCAATTTTTACACTGCTTTTCTTATGTAAATGTATTTATAATAAAGTTTTATTAATTTATTTAAATAATTTTTATTTATCATGTTATAACATTTTGTTAATTTATTAAATTTAGCCATTTCTTTTAATTTATTTTATTTAAATTAAATTAATTTGAATCCAATGTAAAAATATTAAATGTTTACTTTTAATTCATTTTTATCTTAATCAAATTTAATTAGTTTAATCTTATTTTTATTTATTTTTACACTGCTTTTCTTATTTTTTATTTACTTAAATTAAGTTATATTTATTTATTTTAATTTTTTTAATTTATTTTTATTTACATTTTTATTTATTTTAATCAATTTTTTAATTTAATGTATTAAATATTTTTTTAATTTGAATTTTATTTAAATAATACATTATTTATTTTAATTGTTATCAAAGAAAAATTAGAAATAAATAAAAAAATTCACATTTATTTTCATATTTTTATTTAAAGGTGCAGTGTGTAGTATTTATGAGGATCTATTTGTTACATCTCTTCCTTAATTAAATAAACACTCAGACACACTGTTTCAGGTTCAACTCTGTGAACTCCCACCTCTTTACTGAAGTTTTTTACACTCCCCTATCTTTTTAGGCAACAGCGCCCTCTAGTGACAGAAGGTTGAAACAACCCCAGTAAACCTGATACATGAAACTATTGAAATGCAATATAATATACATAACTATGTTTTCAG
>CM077176.1:1678786-1691286 GCA_039654105.1 Coreius guichenoti
ACCAACAACGCCATTGTATAAAATACACTTTAATCTGGACAATCTTCATCTCATGCGAGTGTACATCATTTTAAATATATATTTACCACTCATTTTTTTAGGTGTAATACTATTTCATTAGAATACATAATATTATAATATATACTTAGCCTATATAATATAATTTTCATGACATTTCAGCAATAATGTGTTGTATTACAGCAAAGTAAACCCTAAATTACATAAAGTAAAACATCCAAAACATATTACATTCATGATAATGTCAATTGCAAACAAAAAAACAATCATGATACAAACTTGATAGTTCTAAATAGGTTTTATTTTCTTTATACATATTTAAATAGCTTTTGATTTTGGATGAGGACATGTTTTCCTGAGAAAGCCAGAATAAAGGTAGCACCTTCATCTTCTCATCTGGGCTTCCTCATTGGTCTGTCACCGCTCGTCAATGTCAAAATATTAGAGACGACCAATCAAATCAAAGTAGGCGGGCTTTATGTTCATGACATGAGCGCGAAATCCAGCAGCGTGACGCGTCAGTCAACAGTCATAAAGTGCGAGATAAGATGTAAGTAGCTAAACGAAACATTTCATATTTGACAGCTGTTTTAGGATAGACAAAATAATCAGGCAAACTAATAAATTTTTGTCTAATTGCGCCATTTTGAAAACAGGCCTGTAATTTACGTGATTCGACCAACTGTCAATGTGAGGGGACAAGAAACATTAACAAAGCCGTTCTCATCAGATTAATAATGAATGCGTACATATTGTGAATGAATTTATTAAACTTAGTTACCTAGCTTTCCTGGTAACCTTCAGTAAATTACATGGTCAAAGAAAATGATTCATAAAACATATAAATATCAGTTAACCCTATGTTTACCTTAATCACTCACATAGACGACAATGAGAAGACTGTCAATCAACGGATACTGAGAGAAAAAGAAAGAGTGATGAAGAAGAGGAGAGAGCAGGTATTGACAAATAATCAAATTGTTATCCAAATTTCTTGGCCTTAAATAGGATATAGGGGGTAAGATGAGCCAGTGGGTAAATTGACCCACCCCCTTTATCTTCGCAACTGTACACTTTTATTGTCATGTGACCATATATTTTGGAACCACTCATCATTTCTGCCAGACTGGGAAAAGGAGAATCACATGGGAGGAGTGGAAGGCACCCATTTACTCTAAAACCTGTTTTTGGCTTATTAAAGTACAATTTTAGCACAACAGATGTAATGGCTGTTACATCAAAGCAAATTTGTACAGGTCTGAAAATATTTATGATGCATGTTGGTGATTTAGCAATATATAAAACCCTGTTAAATATTAGCCTGAATTGGTGAGCTAGCTAGTTTTATGATGTGCAAAATGACAGCAAATGATGTGGGGTAAATTGAGCCTGCGTTTTAACTAACCTCACCGTAAGGCACTGTAGTTAAGTTAAATCTCTGAAGTATAAACTGGTATAATTTCAATTCAATGTTACACAACTGGTTTAATTTATTTTATTTTATGTATTATTTTTAGTTTGAGATTATTTTAAAAGAATCCATGCACAACTACACCAAATCCTTCTCTGATAAGAACCAGAAGATGCTTAATCATATCTATCTTTCAATAGTCCCTCCCTAATGGCCTAACATGTTCGACATTGCAGAAAAACTACCATGCCGAGAACCGTTTGACTAAAATGTTTATTAGTTTCAGTGACATTTATTAATTAATTCTAATTCAGCTTTTACTGCATTTAATTTTACTCAACAAACTCTCTGTTTAGTCTGTTTTTGGGAAGGTTAAAACTTTGGTGTTCAACGTATTGTTTCAGAAATGCAAACAATTAAAGATATTGAAATTTCAACTTAATTTGGTTGGTTTTATGTTGTTTAAGTTAGCTTTAAGAAAAGAAATATGACTATTTGTAAAAGGAAATTTGATTAAATTAGTTTTTAACAGGTAAATTATCTTTAAAATTTCACATGGGTTTGATTCAGGTAGACGGTCCGTTTACACCCAGATGGTGCAACTTACCCACTTACTCGGATCAACTTACCCCTAACCTGGGGTAAGTTGAGCCACAGGATCACTTTTTTTATAAGAAGCCATATTTTTAGAACCCTTTATCAGAGATGTATTCTGATAATTTAAAATGATAGCAAACATCCTGAAATTACTCTCATTGTACTTCTGCTTTATCTTATCTTGAGGACCACCTAAGTAAAAAAAAAAGAAAAAAAAAGGCTCATCTTACCCCACTCCCCCCCTACTGCCCACTGACAAATTGTTATCCAAATTTTTTGGCCTTCAAACGTCTTGAATAACGTATATGTACATTAGAGAAATCTAAATTTTTTCAGGGGAGCCGAACGCCCCTAAATAGTAGGACCTCTGTGATTATAAAACCCTAATTGTAAACAATATGTACATTTTTAAATTTAATTTCTCTCACATGCTGCTTTGGATGGAGATGCTGGGATCATTATTGACCCTCTCGCTGTGGATTTTGGAGATGCAGTTCCTTATATTTTCCCTCTCAGAGTCCATCTGAGTCAACCCGAGGCTGTTCCCGGTGGCTTTGCTCTCTGATTGGCTGGCTGCTTCTCTCGGGTGGGGCACGATCACTATTTCGACATGCTCATTGGCTGGTTTTCCTGCTGGCGCAGCTAAGGACGGCTCTGGTTGGTTGCCACTGGAGCGGCGGTTCAGTGCATGTTGGGTACAGGAGAACGAGCGCTGGCGGGGCGCTGGTTGTGGAGACAGGAAGTGAGGCGTTGCTGCCCGAGTAACATCCTGTGTCATCTCCCTCTCCTCGTCCTCCGCCTCTGATGTCACTTCCTGGAGAGTGCTGATAGGCCGAGATGGGCGGCCAAGAATCCTGGGGGTGACCAATGCTGTTGCTGATTGGTTGGGGGTTGGACGCCAGTTCTGGGGGGAGGAGCATTGCGCCATGCCCATCTGCCAGTCACTGTTGAGAATGAAACATGAGCGAACACGCAAACATGGCAGGCACGGGAACTTAATGCATGTGTAAGGAATTGTTGCAACTTACGTCGGTGGAGGTGTTGACATCCCCCTGTGACCTATGACCCCTGAGAACGAGGCACTTCTTCCGGGCAGACATGGAGGCGAAGCAACCCAAGGAGAAAAGGCGTACGTGCGATCGTCCCAAAGCACCTCGGTGGAGGGATCCAGAGGAACCGGCGCCCTGTGAACTCTGTGAGCCAATAGGAGCTCAAGGACCTGATGATGTAATCCCTCCCGAGCCACATCCAGTGGCCGCCGCCCTTTGCAGTCAGACAGATCTTGATTGGCTGCGTTAAGCAGCAGGAATCGTGCGGTGTCATAGCAACCGTGGAGAGCCGAGAGAAACAAAGCCGTTTCACCCTATAGGGAAAGATTGACTTTTATTACATTACTATTTGCAGATTATCTATCCGTCCGTCCTTCCATCTATCTATCTATCTATCTATCTATCTATCTATCTATCTATCTATCTATCTATCTATCTATCTCTGTCTGTCTGTCTGTCTGTCTGTCTGTCTGTTGTATCTATCTATCCATCCATCCGTCCATCCATCTATCTATCTATCTCTGTCTGTCTGTCTGTCTGTTGTATCTATCTATCCATCCGTCCGTCCTTCTATCTATCTATCTATCTATCTCTGTCTGTCTGTTGTATCTATCTATCCATCCATCCGT
This sequence comes from Coreius guichenoti, assembly GCA_039654105.1. Classification (NCBI taxonomy): domain Eukaryota; kingdom Metazoa; phylum Chordata; class Actinopteri; order Cypriniformes; family Gobionidae; genus Coreius; species Coreius guichenoti. Next base: position 1,682,491 of record CM077176.1, read on the forward strand.
CCATCCATCCATCCGTCCATCCATCTATCTGTCGTTCTTTCTGTCGTTCCAACCATCTATCTATCGTTCTGTCGTTCTATCTATCATCCATCCATCTATCCATCCATCCATCGTTCTGTCTGTCATCCATTCATCCATCATTCTGTCAATCCATCCATCTATCTGTCGTTCTGCCTGTTGTTCTGTCTATCTATCTATCTATCATTCGTTTGTTCTGTCATTCTGTTGTTCTATCGTTCTGTCTGTCATTCTTTCTGTTGTTCCATCTGTCCATCCGTCCATCATCTATCTGTCGTTCTTTCTGTCGTTCCATCCATCCATCCATCTGTCTATCTATCTATCATTCGTTTGTTCTGTCATTCTGTTGTTCTATCGTTCTGTCTGTCATTCTTTCTGTTGTTCCATCCGTCCATCATCTATCTGTCGTTCTTTCTGTCGTTCTATCTATCCATCTATCTATCTATCCATCCATCGTTCTGTCATTCTGTCTGTCATCCATCCATCATTCCATCAATCCATCCATCTATCTGTCTGTCTGTTGTTCTGTCTATCTATCTATCTATCTATTAATCTATCCATCCATCTATTAATCTATCCATCCATCCATCCATCTATCTATCTATCCATCTATCTGTCCGTCCGTCCGTCCGTCTATCATTCGTTCGTTCTGTCATTCTGTTGTTCTATCGTTCTGTCTGTCATTCTTTCTGTTGTTCCATCCATCCGTCCATCCATCTATCTGTCGTTCTTTCTGTCGTTCCAACCATCTATCTATCGTTCTGTCATTCTTTCTGTCGTTCTATTTATCTATCCATCCATCTATCCATCTATCTATCTATTAATCTATCCATCCATCCATCCATCCAGTGCTGGTTTATGGGATTGGCTATAGGGAAGTATTGAACGTACGAACATGAGCTTTTCTTTACCTTATTGTCCTGTAAATCCACTGCAGCGCCATAGCGAATGAGAGTCCGTGTCAATGGGAGGTGATTTACTGAGCATGCCCAGTGGAGGGCAGATCTCCCTGGATGAAGAGTGGGAGAGAGAGAGAAAGAGAAGAGACGCAAGAAGGAATTGATCGATCAGTGAAAGGGTGATCAGGTAATGGCATGTCGTGGCGCACAGAGGGGTCACAAAAGAGTGGACGAAGCCAAAACATGATGTGAGGAATGTGTTATGGGAAGGGAAAACAGGAAGCCATCGACCATGACCGTAAAAGAGGGAAATGTATGAGAGAGAGAAACAAAAGCATGGAAGGTTAATACATTATTCCCACATTGACCGGGGCGCTACAGCACATTAACTCTGTTCTGAATCAGACGTGTTTATCAGGGGAGCTGGAGTGAGGCGAGGGAAGCGGCAGTGGGGAGTTCAGGACAGGACAGAGAAAGGGACAAAGAAAGGGCAAAACACATTACTCCCCAACTGCAAAGGAAACAAACACTCTTCCTGTAAGGTGTTCCTGAAGACCACATGCAACAGAAGAGAACAGGCATTAATGATGCTTGTACCCGTGTGGTCGGTGTTATTGACCGGCACTCCGGCTCTCAGGAGCTCCAGGACCACTCGATCAAGCCCGCTTCTGACCGCACGGATCAGCACGACCGAGCCGTCCGGACCGCACCACTGCACCGGAGCGCTCTGAGAGACGACGGCAGATGATCAGCTCGAGAGAGGGATGTTTTCAAATGCACAATGACACAGCATGCAGAAATATATAATGCAGACTGATTGTTAAAATCAGGAAAAATTAGCTCACACTTCTTGGTGGTCGTTGAGGTACAGGAACAGCGTTTCTTTCCCATCCTCTAGGTGGAGCTAAAGAAGAGATTACAGAGAAAAATGATGAAGTACAGTGGCTGTGTACCAATTCCCCTTCTGTCCTACATAGTGTGCAAGATTAGAATTAGCACTTTCCCTTTTCATAGTACATTGAAAATAATATGCAAATGTTGTTTAGATGTACATGATTTTCAAAGGTTGTGTTCGGGACGTAAACTTCAGTAGCAAAATTTACAAGATTGTTTACATGATTCTGTTTAGATCAAAAAAGTTGGCATTTTACATTGAAATATTTTAGTTTTTAATATTTATTTATTAATATTTTGAATTAGCTTTTAATTTTATATTTTCAGTTTCATTTTAGTTTAAGTTTCAGCAATTTTGTTATGTGCTTTTGTATTAAATTTATTTTTAATATTGGTATTTAAATAGTGCATTTTCATTAATTAAAATTGCTATAATTAGTTTAAGTTAATGTACTAAAATTAAAATACAAAAAATAAAGCTAAATAGCAATATTAAAAAAATTATAAAAATGACAAAAAGCAAAGTAAAATAAACAAACTATACTAAAACTAAAATGAAAATTGAAAATATAAAAATAAAAGCTAATTCAAAATATTAATAAATACTATAATAGTATATAAATAATACTAAAATAACACTGCATTAGTCACATTAACTACTTTATATTGTATTTAAATCTTTGAATCTGAAAATATATATAAATGTTTTAGTAATGTGTGTGTATATATATATATATATATATATTTCATGATGCAGGTTCATGTGCTTCAGTAATTTGTTTGCATTAAATTATTTTAACACAATATACATATAGTCTGTTTAGCTTGAATCATCACTCAAAAAATTTGGCATTTTACATACTTTGAAGCATTTAATATTTATTTATTAATATTTTGAATTAGCTTTTTATTTTTATTTTTTTATATTTTCAGTTTCATTTTAGTTTAAGTTTTAGTAATTTTGTTATGTGCGTTTGTCATTTTTTATAATTTTTTTTTTAAAATATTGCTATTTATTTAAATATTCCTATTTAAATATTGTTTTCATTAATTAAAATAATACTAAAATAAAAATAAAATGTTAAACTAAAATTAAAATACAAAAAATAAAGCTAAATAGCAATATTAAATACTAAAGCACATACCAAAATTACTAAAACAAACTAAAATGAAAATTAAAAATATAAAAATAAAAGCTAATTCAAAATATTAATAAATACTATAATAGTGTATAAATAATTCTAAAATAACACTGCATTAGTCACATTAACTACTTTATATTGTATTTTAATCTTTTGAATCTGAAAATATATATAAATGTTTTAGTAATATATATATATATAATTATATATTAATTTAATATATATGTTACATTATAATTATATTAAATATATGTTAAATCTGTAATCTTTTGAATTTACAAATTTGGTTCCACAGACTTTTTTCCCCCATTTTAGAGTAAATATAAATATGTTATCAGTGTAAGTATGTGCAGTGGCTGCGGTCGGTTCCTCCTCATTCTCACCCAGCATGCGGGGCTGTTGGAAGTGTTTTGGGTCTGGTGATCTGTGGTCACAGATTGTCTTGTTGATGTCCTCCATGGAGCTCTGGGTCACGTCGGTGTCACTTCCAATGTCTAGTTCCTTCCTCAGGGGCCTAAAATCAGCAAACAGTCCCTCCCCATCAGCGCCGTTTCCTCCCTCACTCACAGTGTGAAAACTCTTCAAAGACACTCACCGCATGCGGATAGCGTCCTCGCCAACGGGCTCCTTACGTCTCTTTCCTGATTCCTTTCCTTTCTTGTTTTTCTTCATCCCATTTCTGTCTTTATCTCTTCCTGACCTGCTTCTGTTCTCCTCAGAGTGGCGAGTCCAGGCCTTGCCGTCGGTGACCGTGGACCTGTGACGCACCCGCTCGCCTCCCTCTCGCCGCTGCCGTCTCCTCTTTAACCACAGGAACACCACCGGCACGATCAGGACAAGAGCCACACCGAGTCCAGCCGCCACGCCAACCACTGGCCACATCCAGGCAGGAGAGGCTCCATGAACTAAAACATGAGGTTTAGCATGTAAACGCTGCTCATAAATACAAGAAAACTTCTCTGAACCTCTAATCTATCGAACAGCTCCTCCCCTTTTTTAAATAGCCAATAGCATTTAGTTTATATCACAGCTCGTCCAGAGCCGTTGAGCTCGGTAAAGCCACAGTTTTCTCCTAAACTCTAACCATTTCTCCTCCTAATCTCCTCCATATCGCTTTAAAATATCATTCTGTGCAGAATTCAAACGATTCCGATACGTTTTCTGGTCCACGCCAACTCGATCACATGATCCGCTCTGTGCTCTTGTGTCCATATCCCCTATATAGTGTACTGTCTGATCGTTCCCTATCCCCTATATAGTGCACTGTCTGCTGGTTCCCTATCGCCTATATAGTGCACTGTCTGCTGGTTCCCTATCCCCTATATAGTGCTGGTTCCCTATCGCCTATATAGTGCACTGTCTGCTGGTTCCCTATCCCCTATATAGTGCACTGTCTGATCGTTCCCTATCCCCTATATAGTGCACTGTCTGCTGGTTCCCTATCGCCTATATAGTGCACTGTCTGCTGGTTCCCTATCCCCTATATAGTGCAGTGTCTGATCGTTCCCTATCGCCTATATAGTGCACTGTCTGGTGGTTCCCTATCCCCATATAGTGCACTGTCTGATCGTTCCCTATCCCCTATATAGTGCACTGTCTGCTGGTTCCCTATCGCCTATATAGTGCACTGTCTGCTGGTTCCCTATCCCCTATATAGTGCAGTGTCTGATCGTTCCCTATCCCCATATAGTACACTGTCTGATCGTTCCCTATCCCCTATATAGTACACTGTCTGCTGGTTCCCTATCGCCTATATAGTGCACTGTCTGCTGGTTCCCTATCCCCTATATAGTGCAGTGTCTGATCGTTCCCTATCGCCTATATAGTGCACTGTCTGCTGGTTCCCTATCCCCTATATAGTGCAGTGTCTGATCGTTCCCTATCCCCATATAGTGCACTGTCTGATCGTTCCCTATCCCCTATATAGTGCAATGTCTGCTGGTTCCCTATCGCCTATATAGTGCACTGTCTGCTGGTTCCCTATCCCCTATATAGTGCAGTGTCTGATCGTTCCCTATCGCCTATATAGTGCACTGTCTGCTGGTTCCCTATCCCCTATATAGTGCAGTGTGTGATCGTTCCCTATTCCCTATATAGTGCACTGTCTGCTGGTTCCCTATCCCCTATATAGTGCAGTGTCTGATCGTTCCCTATTCCCTACATAGTGCACTGTCTGCTGGTTCCCTATCCCCTATATAGTGCAGTGTCTGATCGTTCCCTATTCCCTATATAGTACACTGTCTGCTGGTTCCCTATCCTCTATATAGTGCAGTGTCTGATCGTTCCCTATCCCCTATATAGTGCACTGTCTGCTGGTTCCCTATCCCCTATATAGTGCACTGTCTGCTGGTTCCCTATCGCCTATATAGTGCACTGCCTGCTGGTTCCCTATCCCCTATATAGTGCAGTGTCTGATGGTTCCCTATCCCCTATATAGTGCACTGTCTGCTGGTTCCCTATCCCCTATATAGTGCACTGTCTGATCGTTCCCTATCGCCTATATAGTGCACTGTCTGCTGGTTCCCTATCCCCTATATAGTGCAGTGTCTGATCGTTCCCTATCCCCATATAGTGCACTGTCTGATCGTTCCCTATCCCCTATATAGTGCAATGTCTGCTGGTTCCCTATCGCCTATATAGTGCACTGTCTGCTGGTTCCCTATCCCTTATATAGTGCACTGTCTGCTGGTTCCCTATCCCCTATATAGTGCAGTGTCTGATCGTTCCCTATCGCCTATATAGTGCACTGTCTGCTGGTTCCCTATCGCCTATATAGTGCACTGTCTGCTGGTTCCCTATCCCCTATATAGTGCAGTGTGTGATCGTTCCCTATTCCCTATATAGTGCACTGTCTGCTGGTTCCCTATCCCCTATATAGTGCAGTGTCTGATCGTTCCCTATTCCCTACATAGTGCACTGTCTGCTGGTTCCCTATCCCCTATATAGTGCAGTGTCTGATCGTTCCCTATTCCCTATATAGTACACTGTCTGCTGGTTCCCTATCCTCTATATAGTGCAGTGTCTGATCGTTCCCTATCCCCTATATAGTGCACTGTCTGCTGGTTCCCTATCCCCTATATAGTGCACTGTCTGCTGGTTCCCTATCGCCTATATAGTGCACTGCCTGCTGGTTCCCTATCCCCTATATAGTGCAGTGTCTGATGGTTCCCTATCCCCTATATAGTGCACTGTCTGCTGGTTCCCTATCCCCTATATAGTGCACTGTCTGATCGTTCCCTATCGCCTATATAGTGCACTGTCTGCTGGTTCCCTATCCCCTATATAGTGCAGTGTCTGATCGTTCCCTATCCCCTATATAGTGCACTGTCTGCTGGTTCCCTATCCCCTATATAGTGCACTGTCTGCTGGTTCCCTATCGCCTATATAGTGCACTGTCTGCTGGTTCCCTATCCCCTATATAGTGCAGTGTCTGATCGTTCCCTATCCCCTATATAGTGCACTGTCTGCTGGTTCCCTATCCCCTATATAGTGCACTGTCTGATCGTTCCCTATCGCCTATGTAGTGCACTGTCTGCTGGTTCCCTATCCCCTATATAGTGCAGTGTCTGATCGTTCCCTATCCCCTATATAGTGCACTATGTGCCATTTACCATGTAGAAAATAGTAAAAGTGACCGATTTCAGCCGCAGCTTCAGCTTCTGTTAATAATGTAGGGGGCAGGGCTTCAGATTCTAGAGAGCATTTGATTGGACAGAACATCTGAGTGCAGAGTGATGTCATCAAAATCATTAATGCATATTGGCAGAAGTGAGAGACTGTAAGTTTTGAATATGTATATCTTCTAAATGCAAATTTTGGAGTACACTAGGTTATTGATAACAGTATGGCTAACATATTCACAAAAAACTTAAAATTTTGTTTTCATGGGGACTTTAAGTGTCTGAATATTTTTGTTTTGGCAAGGTATGATGAAAACATACTGTTGCGCTCCTCTTTCGGCAGTTTCACCTCCTCTCTGGCTCCTATTTCCTCGTCGACTCCATGCACACTGATTACAGCCACCTGGATCTCTGGGATCATGGGAAACGGGGCGTGGTTCAGTGCCAGGACGGCGCGCAGGAAGTGTGCGGCCTCGACGGCATACAGGAAACAGGTGGAGGGAAGACGGGAGCAGGCCCTGTTATCCAGCTGGAGGAATAACACTGACCTGTAGCGCAAAAATACAGAGGCAGTCAGCACAAATTTGGGAAACATTCCACTGATTATTGAAGAAAATTCATGATAATCAGGTATTATACAATCACATATAAAAGAAAAACTAAATGTCCTTAAAATCAAACACTGAAGTGTATTAAATTAGATTAGCCAATCAAATCAAAGGTCATTTACATGAAGAAATCTTAAGGCACAATAGCAGTAACAGCCTAATTCAAGAGAGGCTGGAAAATAGCTGTGTAAAACATAATTATTAATTTGTACATTATTTTTAGGTGTATTTTTTAGGGTTTATTGTATTTGATTTATATTATGAGAATTTTTGGTGCATAAAACCTTGATTAACATGGATTATAAATGATAAAATAAAATTAAGGCACAATAGCAATAACAGCTTAATTCGAGAGCTTAGAGAGAGGATGAAAAATAGCTGTGTAAAAATAAAATATTCATTTTTACATTATAGTTTAGGTATATTTGTTATGGTTTTTATAGTTTATTTATATTATAAGCATTTTTGCTGCATAAAACCTTTAATAAAATGCACTATAAAAAATAAATTAAAATGAAGGCACAATGGTAAATTCTAAAGCTCAGAGAAAGGGTGGAAAATAGCTGTGCAAAACTAAATTATTTATTGTTGCTTTATTTTAATGTGTATTTTTTAGGGTTCATTATAGTTTATTTATATTATGAGAATATTTTGTGCATAAAACTTTCAATAACATGGACTATAAAAAGTAAATTAAGGCACAATAGTAAATTCTAAAGCTCAGAGAGAGGGTGGAAAATAGCTGTGCAAAACTAAATTATTTATTTTTACATTATTTTTAAGTGTATTTTTTAGGGTTTATTATAGTTTATTTATATTATGAGAATTTTTGGTGCATAAAACCTTGATTAACATGGATTATAAAACAGTCAAATAAAAAATCAAATAAAATAAAAGCTTGAAATGTAGAACGTGGCCTGTTCTGACAGCATCACTCACCCATTGCTGTCGTAGGACGGTGTTTGAGCGTACAGCTCGGCCAGCTGTCGGGTGTCCAGTGTCAGGAGGTCATCGCTGGGCTGGAGAGGCGCCATTCCTCTGAGTTTGACGCTGGTCTGGAGGACAGTGCTTAAGGCCCATAGCAGAGAGCTGTTCTGGGTCTGACCCCTCTGGAATGGGATTCTAGTGTGCAGTATGAGGCTTCCTTTGGCCCAGACGGGATAATGCTTTTTGTGGCAGTCCGAGCCGTCCCACCCACAGGGCGCGGTGTTGCAGCCTTGGTCGCAGTAGCCGTTGTCATAATGATTTCGGCAGTATTGAATATGCCCTGAACTGAGAGAAACATGATACGCTCACATTTTACTTGAATCATGAATGTAGTACATACACCGATCAGGCATAACATTATGAGTGTCAGGTGAAGTGAATAACACTGATTATCTCTTCATTACAGCACCTGTTAGTGGGTGGGATATATTAGGCAGCAAGTGAACATTTTGTCCTCAAAGTGGATGTGTTAGAAGCAGGAAAAATGGGCAAGCGTAAGGATTTGAGCGAGTTTGACAAGGGCCAAATTGTGATGGCTAGACGACTGGGTCAGAGCATCTCCAAAACTGCAGCTCTTGTGGGGTGTTCCCGGTCTGCAGTGGTCAGTATCTATCAAAAGTGCTCCAAG
>CM077176.1:1696286-1773786 GCA_039654105.1 Coreius guichenoti
TCATCTTATGCCTTATGAAGAAAGCTTCGTTAATGTTTCTTGTCCTCTCACATTGACAGTTGCTAATTATTACATTACATGAATCACGTAAATTATATAGGCCTATTTTTAATACGAAATTGCGAAATTACACAAAAGTTTATTAGTTTGCCTGATTATTTTTGTCGGTAGTTTAACATTTCAATCCTAAAACAGCTGCCAAGTATGAAATGTTTAGTTTAGCTACTCACATCTTATCTCGCACTTTATGACCGTTAACTAAAGCGTCACGCTGGAATTCGCGCGCAGCACCTTCAGTGAACATAAAGCCCGCCTACTTTGTTTTGATTGGTCATCTTAAATATTTTGGGGTTGACGAGCAGGCGAGGAAGCTCAGATGAGAAGATCTTGGTGCTGTGCAGTATCTTTGCTGCATTAAAGTAGTGTTAATACTGTATTAGGCAATTATTTCACAACATTTATTATATAGCCTACACATCGGAAAAATACCGAGGTCCCGATTCAAATTATTGGCCGTCATTACTTAAAAGAACACTTGTTTATTACAAAAAAAAAAAAAAATTCTGTAATAATGGACCTTTAGCAGTGAGGTTGGGTTGGCAGTTCGACCCCCCTGCCTACGGGCATGTATATATATATATATATTGACTCAAAAAAAAAAATTATATATATATATATATATATATATATATATATATATATATATATATATATATCTCAGACTCATCAAAAAACGTTCTGGCGCTTGAGCTCACCGTACCATGGAAAGAAAGGATGGAGGAGGCCTGTGAACGGAAAAGAGCAAAGTATGAGGAACTGAGGAGTGACTGCCAAAGGAAAGGTTGGAGAGCCAAGTGTTGGCCTGTGGAGGTTGGGTGTCGGGGCTTTGCAGGCCAGTCGCTGTGCAAGGCATACACGGCACTGGGAATCACAGGAGAGAGACGAAGAAGAGCTATTCACACCACCACAGACGCAGTCGAGAAAGCGTTTAGGTGGATTTGGCTAAAGAGAGCAGATCCGTGAGTTTCTGCTGGGGCACAGGCCGGGGTCTGATCAACCCTGGTCGGGTCGCCTGGGTGAGGGTGTATGACTGATGCTCGAAACACCCTGTGACCCCAGGTAATATCACTGATGATGTGCTCCAGCGTAGCATCAAGATGTTTCTGTTAATAATAATAATATGTATATACTTTATTTTAATTTTTTTATTTACCAGCGACAAAATAAGGTTCTGAAATTGTGTGATCACTTTGCTTATAGAAGGTTGTGGCAGACCCAAATCATCACGGCTGCAAAGTTGCATTTTTCCAGTTGCCAAACATGTTAATGTAGTGATTACTTCCATTCCTGCGCTGTGTCGGAGATGTTAGCGTGTCTCTAATAAGATCGGTCACAAACATGATCCCTGCACGATCTGATGTGTAGTGTCTTATTAACTCACTCATGCATTGTGTGCAACACACGTTTCGTCCATTTTCTCCGCTGCTAAAGAAACTCTTAAGCCCCTTAAAAGTCCTCGTCCGTACTCCTAACAATTTTGGACCGTAAGACCTCTTTTAAGGGTTAAGATGCTTTCTTAATTACTTTCTTCTTTACTAGGATTGTTTCTTTAATTTTAAGAGGAAACGCCCACCTTTCTAAGAATTTTGTCACTGAGCTACTCTTTGCATTAACATTTTTCATGAATACGGGCCCTGTATATTTGCCTTTCTGTTCTTTTTTTTTTGGTGTCATAAAAGAAGAAAACTCCTGAAGTTAAATTAAAGTTATATAAACAAACATCAGAGCAAGTATCATTAATATGGTGTTTCCACCTTGGCTATTCTCTATGCTAACAGCTGATCTGCAAATATTTAAATTAATAAATGGAAACAGAAATATTTTCTCTTGATATCATCACACTCCATCCCAGTAGCTGGCGGAATATGCACCATAAGCTTGCCAGCCGCCATTAAACAGAAGAAGAAGGAAGAGAATGCAGGAGTTTCGAGACGCTACGCGAGAGCGCTCGACACTCAAAAATCTAAAAGACGCCATTTTAGCGCTTAAAACAGCGACACAACTCGCAAGAGTGAGTCCTGTGTGTCACTTATAGAGACATGCAACGTGCCTATCAACGTCTGACTGAGCCAATGAGGTAGGACTATGTGACCAACGTAACGGTGCGTAATTAATATTCATGGTTTTATCCCAGTTGGGGTTTTCCTTGCAGTGCATACTTTCGCTTTCAGATTCGGACCTTTTTATTGGAGGTTCATGCACAGCATTCGCATCGCTGTTGTTTAGTTACTCATTTAAAACTATAATATATTAATTAAATGTGACGGCGACACTAAAAAACATCGATTCTTGACATTTTAAAGAGTTTCAGTTATATCCACTAACGAGGTACGTAGTGTTTCCTTTATTTTCAATGACATATTGTTGTCTGAATGCACTTCTGCGAAATCTTTAAACATAAACAATGTTAAAGTAATTCTCTACTAACTTTGGCTTTCGAAACTAATTGCTTAGTTATTAAAAGCACTATTAAGTAAGCAAATTCCATTGAGATTAAATGAAATTTAGTTTTAGAGTGAAAGTGAAAGTGATTTACCTGAAATCACAATGAACAAAATATACCGTTCTTTTACTTTATACATGCCCTGTGGAAACCACCCCTGCTAAAACCAGACCTGACTGGTCTTGGCTGGTTTAAGCTGGTCTTCCAGTCTGGCCAAGCTGGTTTAAACTGGTCTTCGTTGGTTTAAGATGGTTTTAGCTGGTTTAAGATAGTCTCAGCTGGTTTAAGCTGGTCTTCCAGTCTGGCCAAGCTGGTTTAAACTGGTCTTAGTTGGTTTAAGCTGGTTTTCCAGTCTGGCCAAGCTGGTGTTCAGCTGGTTTAAGCTGGTCTTCCAGTCTGGCCAAGCCAGTTTAAACTGGTTTTAGCTGGTTTAAGATGGTCTTAGCTGGTTTAAGTTGGTCTTCCAGTCTGGCTAAGCTGGTTTTAGCCGGTTTAAGATGGTTTTAGCTGGTTTAAGCTGGTCTTCTAGTCTGGCCAAGCTGGTGTCCAGCTGGTTTAAGCTTGTCTTAGATGATTTAAGCTGGTCTTCCAGTCTGGCCAAGCTGTTTTTTTCAGCAGGGTGGTAACATGATAACGATATGTGATGATACCATAAACACATTTAATGCACACAGAACTCTGGTTGTTTGTCATTGCAAAAGTGTATTTGATCTGTGACTTCATCCTAATGTTTGTTTGGCAGTGCTGGTGATGAAGGATAAGATGGCTGTTCCTCTTTTCGCCCTGTTGGCATTGTGCATGGACGTGTTTGCAGTGATGTTCATTGGTGCCATCCAGCTGTCCCCGTCCTTTATCAATAACGCCTTCATCATGCTGTGGGCTGGTGGACTGGTCCGAACCGGTCTCCTCCTCTTCGTCTCCTTCACCTACTCTGGCAGCCCGGCGTGGATGAAAGGATTCGAGGGGGTGCAGACAGCTGTAGTTCACGGTCTTCTCTATCCGGTGTATATCTCCTTCCTCTGGGCTTGTGGCTGGTCGACTGTGGAGCTTGTGTGGGGTTGGCACACCTGGCAAGGGGTAAGATGTGCTTGCGTACATTTATCCCTCTGGGGGTCACACTTGTGCTGTTCGCGGTGACCAAACACCTTAAATGTAACTTATTTTACAAACCCTATTCCAAAAAAGTTGGGACACTGTACAAATTGTGAATAAAAAAGGAATGCAATAATTTACAAATCTCATAAACTTATATTTTATTCACAATAGAATATAGATAACATATCAAATGTTGAAAGTGAGACATTTTGAAATGTCATGCCAAATATTGGCTCATTTTGGATTTCATGAGAGCTACACATTCCAAAAAAGTTGGGACAGGTAGCAATAAGAGGCCGGAAAAGTTAAATGTACATATAAGGAACAGCTGGAGGACCAATTTGCAACTTATTAGGTCAATTGGCAACATGATTGGGTATAAAAAGAGCCTCTCAGAGTGGCAGTGTCTCTCAGAAGTCAAGATGGGCAGAGGATCACCAATTCCCCCAATGCTGCGGCGAAAAATAGTGGAGCAATATCAGAAAGGAGTTTCTCAGAGAAAAATTGCAAAGAGTTTGAAGTTATCATCATCTACAGTGCATAATATCATCCAAAGATTCAGAGAATCTGGAACAATCTCTGTGCGTAAGGGTCAAGGCCGGAAAACCATACTGGATGCCCGTGATCTTCGGGCCCTTAGACGGCACTGCATCACATACAGGAATGCTACTGTAATGGAAATCACAACATGGGCTCAGGAATACTTCCAGAAAACATTGTCGGTGAACACAATCCACCGTGCCATTCGCCGTTGCCGGCTAAAACTCTATAGGTCAAAAAAGAAGCCATATCTAAACATGATCCAGAAGCGCAGGCGTTTTCTCTGGGCCAAGGCTCATTTAAAATGGACTGTGGCAAAGTGGAAAACTGTTCTGTGGTCAGACGAATCAAAATTTGAAGTTCTTTTTAGAAAACTGGGACCCCATGTCATCCGGACTAAAGAGGACAAGGACAACCCAAGTTGTCATCAGCGCTCAGTTCAGAAGCCTGCATCTCTGATGGTATGGGGTTGCATGAGTGTGTGTGGCATGGGCAGCTTACACATCTGGAAAGGCACCATCAATGCTGAAAGGTGTATCCAAGTTCTAGAACAACATATGCTCCCATCCAGACGTCGTCTCTTTCAGGGAAGACCTTGCATTTTCCAACATGACAATGCCAGACCACATACTGCATCAATTACAACATCATGGCTGCGTAGAAGAAGGATCCGGGTACTGAAATGGCCAGCCTGCAGTCCAGATCTTTCACCCATAGAAAACATTTGGCGCATCATAAAGAGGAAGATGCGACAAAGAAGACCTAAGACAGTTGAGCAACTAGAAGCCTGTATTAGACAAGAATGGGACAACATTCCTATTCCTAAACTTGAGCAACTTGTCTCCTCAGTCCCCAGACGTTTGCAGACTGTTATAAAAAGAAGAGGGGATGCCACACAGTGGTAAACATGGCCTTGTCCCAACTTTTTTGAGATGTGTTGATGCCATGAAATTTAAAATCAACTTATTTTTCCCTTAAAATGATGCATTTTCTCAGTTTAAACATTTGATATGTCATCTATGTTGTATTCTGAATATTGAAATTTGAAACTTCCACATCATTGCATTCTGTTTTTATTCACAATTTGTACAGTGTCCCAACTTTTTTGGAATCGGGTTTGTATTTTCTGTTAAATCAATGTAATATATTTTTGTTCAATAATATTTTTTCTTTTGTATTTTGAGAACATTTTGTGTTACTAATGAATATTTATGCAATAATTATGATCAATTTTTCCCCATTAAAAATCATTTAAAAAAACATTTTTTTAAATTATTTTTCAATTAAAGCTATTTTTCATGTTAAAATAGAGACAAGGCCTTTAAAATCCAATTTTTTGAAAGCAGATTAGTGTTATCTGGTGGGAGTAAAAAAAGCAAAACATCTGTAATATAGCTCTATATAAAGAGGCTTGTAAATGCTCTATTGATTTTTAGACATAATTACTTACTTTTATTAGGTTGTGGATTTGGATATATATTTAGACATTCTCAAAAACAACTTTTTGTCAAGGTTTTGATTTTTTTTTTTTTTTTGAAATATTGATTTGAAGTGTCAGTTTTTCCATTAATTTTACTACAATCAAAAGACATTTAACATAAAAATGTAATGAATTGAAAAGGAGTTCTTTATCAGAGCTTAATCAATCTGATTTCAACCTCTTTTTTGACTCTTCTGGCTCAAGTTTGCCATATTGTTACAGCTACACCAGTTCATTTGTGTGTGTATAATAGCGTGTGTGTGTTTGAGTGTGTCTGTTTTATACTCTTGATGTTTTAGAGTGTAACCCTTTCAATGGCAAAAACAGACGCCTGGAAGAGTATTTTATGTGTCAGGTGTGTGTATGTATTAAAATCCGATTATATTTCAGATTCTGCAGGGGTATTTAGTGTTGGCTTTGTCTCTGTTGCTGTGGAAGCGCCATGTCTCCACTCTCCTTCCCACAGCCAAAAAGCAGGAAACAAAGCAGAAGGGCAAGGCTTCGCTGCAAAGGCTGCTGGGATACATGAAGCCTTTCAGTGGACGCTTTGCAGCCGTCTTCTTCTTTGTGGTTATATCTTCACTAGGTAAAAATGTGTATATTTGTTTTTAATGACCCTAACCAAACCATCAAAATATGAGGAAAATATTTTATATTTTTTAATTATGAGGGAAGAGCAAAACATTGGTATTTATCTGACAAAATTATTTGGCAAAAAAGGCAAACTACAGCTATAGGTTTTATTTTACTATGCAAAAAAAATGCATAGAAAAGCTATTAAAGTTATTAATATTTCATTGGCTGTTCATAATTTCTGGCACAATTTGTCATGTTTCATTACGTTATCACAAATAAACAACCGACTCCAAGCACAACTTTGCAATATGCTTACAAAACACATTTTTAATAATATATGACTAAAATGTGAGGATGTCAACTTTGGCCACTTCTGTAAAAAAAAATGCACATCTTCTAATTATTTTCATGAATCTGATCTGACCATTCTGCTAAATCTACTAATAGCCTAGACCAGGCGTTTTCAATCTTTTAGATGCCACGGATCTCCAAATATGATCATCCTTGTGCAATTAATGTAATATAAAATTGAAATATTATTTGTGAAATATTGAGTTGCTATTACTATATTACTATATTGTTAGATGTATTATTTCTGTTATTTACATCATTACATTTTTATTGTTTTTATTTTAATAAATGTTTCTATTTTTATTTTATTTTATTATTTTTTAAACCCATTGCCTAGACAATAGATAATGCCCTTTATCGTAACTAAATGTGAGTAGATATTGTGTTATTAATGTGTCTGGCTCCATTTCAGATGTTCCTCTTTATGTGGCTTTATGATCTGTAAATAATTACCTTGAAATCGAGCCTACCGCGTAATTTAAAACTTATGCAGTCTGTCAAATGAAGGAAAGTTACATGTGATCTAATGTTTGCTCTGATAATTGTTCAGCACACAAATCATGCCAAGTTTGTGAAGACAGTAAATACAGACTTTTCAGCAACTTATTGATTCTTCTTCTTGATAAAGCTGGTATCTTTTGGTCTGTAAGCAAATTAGACGATATATGAATATTTACATGCGCATGTCCCACAGGTGAAATGGCGATTCCTCATTACACCGGTAAAATGACAGACTGGATCATGAATGAAGATGAACCTGAGGCCTTTAACCATGCTATCACTGTCATGACCCTGATGACCATTATGAGGTGAGACCAACAAATCAATCTTGTGCACTAATGTTCAAAAGTTTGGGTTTTTACACTGCAAAAAATGCTTTTCTTACTTAGAATTTTTGTCTTGTTTCCAGTCTAAATATCTAAAAATTCTTAAATCAAGATGATTTTACTAGATAAGTAAAATGACAAAAAAAAGTCATTTTTTTTAAAACAAGCAAAATTATCTGCCAATGGGGTAAAATAATTTTAAATAATCTTGTTTTTGTCCCAAACTAGATTTCGAACAGAAACAAGATTATTTTTCTTACCCCATTGGAAGATAATTTTGCTTGTTTTAAGCAAAAACTCACTTCTTTTTATTTTTTTTCCCCCAGAATACAAGAAAAAATATCTTACGTCATTTTACTTATCTAGTGAAAGCATCTTGATTTAAGAATTTTTAGATATTTAGACTGGAAACAAGACAAAAATACTAAATAAGAGCATTTTTAGCAGTGTAGTGAGACTTTTACTCAGCAAGGACACATTACACTAATCAAAAGTAACGATATTTATAATGTTACAAAATAAATGCTGTTCTTTTTATTCATCAAAGAATCCTAAAAGAAAGTAAAAACTGTTTTCAACATTGATAATAATCATAAATGTTTCTTGATCATCAAATCATCATTTCTGAAGGATCATGTGACACTGAAGACTGGAGTAATGATGATAAATTCAGCTTTGATCACAGATATAAATTATATTTTACTATATATTCACATAGAGAACAGCTGATTTACACTGGAATAATATTTCCCAGTTTTTACAGTATTTTTGATCAAATAAATGCAGACTTGGTGAGCAGAAGAGACTCAAACGTTTACAAATGGTGCTGTAGGTTTTGAAGATAAACAACACTTTAAATGCTTTCCTCCCGTTTTCTGCAGCGCCGTGTGTGAGTTTGTGTGTGACCTCATCTACAACATCACCATGAGCCAAATACACACGTCCATCCAAGCACTCGTCTTCCAGTCGGTGCTGAAACAGGATATTGCGTTCTTCGATAAAACTTCCACAGGTGAAACATTAGTGCTGGTTTATGAACAGTATTAGGGCTGCAACTAACGATTATTTTGATAATCGATTCGTTGGCCGATTATTTTTTCGATTAATCGGATAAAAAGCCCATTTTTTTATTTTATTGACAAAACACACTATTCCACTTCCTGTCCAATGCTGTCCTTCAAACAAACGTGTCAGCTGTGCTATGAAAACACACATAGTGAATATATCTACCATTACATAAATTAACCATGGTTTTACATCGAATAAAACAAACAAAAATAATAATAATAAATAAATAACAGGGTTATTGTAGTTATTCAGTGGTAACCACAAATTAACCATTGTTTTGCTTCAAATCCATAGTTTAACTATATGGTATTTGTGTGGTATACAAACGGTAATCAATACGGCAAAAACATGGTTTTACTATCTAATAGAACCATGGGTAATTTTCGTAAGGGTATGTTTGTGCTATACATTATGTGCAAAAAAAGTTACTAAGCAAAAGGAGTTTAAATCCCCACATTAAAATGATATTAAAGAAAAACAAAAACACAAACTCAGTGTTAGCAGGTTAGAGGAATGCAGGAACACACACACACTCTCTATGGACACAGTAACTGTTACTGTCATTTCTTTATCCTGTAGAAACATCTTACATTTATATTCAATTACACGCTGTTATCCCTCTACAGTCACTACTCTCATAAAATACTTGCATTACATGTTGTCTTTTAAACCTAAATTTAGTGTCCAACAGCAGATATTTCAGCTAAATGAATGTTTTTGCGCTGAAAATTGTCTCCCTGTCGACTGCGTTCTGTCTGTTTGACGCGCATGCGCGTGCGCCCGCCGCTCGCTCAGTGAAGTTTGAAGCTTAACACAGACTGTCAGGACGCGCTTTCATGCAAAATGGAAATACTCGCGTGAATTTAGTAACATTTACAGATGAGGATATAACTACTGTTCTCTATATAGATCAGTGGATATAACCTGTAAAATGAACGTTTTGCGCTGAGGACGCACACATATGTCAAGTGCACGACAGGGTATGTTAAACGCTAATGCATCCGCTTGAAGCTTAAAGGGGTCATGAACTGAGAAATCAAATTTTCCTTGAGCTTTTGACATATAAGAGGTCATCATACTGTAATAATATCCTGTAAGCTTCAGAACTGAAAACTTCCTTCTTAGTCCAATAAAAGCTTTTATTGACACCAGGCCCAGCAAACGACAGGTTTTTCAAAGTGGGGATCTATGACGTCAAAGGGAGGCAAGCACCGCCTCTGCAGAAGAAGATCAACGCCCACTTCATCACTGCCTGTTTAGCCCCGCCCACCGATTCACGCATGACATGCGATAGAATAGGTAGTCTTTAGTAACATAGGCCTACGTGGTGTTAAACCAGATCGAGCTGCCAAACAATAAACATGCCGTTGAGGATTACA
Organism: Coreius guichenoti; assembly: GCA_039654105.1. NCBI lineage: Eukaryota > Metazoa > Chordata > Actinopteri > Cypriniformes > Gobionidae > Coreius > Coreius guichenoti. The sequence goes on from CM077176.1 coordinate 1,706,106, forward strand.
AAATATTGTTCAGTGCCTGGGCTCGACAGTAATGCAACATGTAAGTAACTGTGTTCATTCTAATGCCTGATCTGAAATGTAATGATTCATGTACAGTCAAATGTTCTTTGTCTGTGTGTCAGTAAATCAAACCAGTGACTAAAAGTCAACTTGCGTTGTTTCTCTTAGTAGGATGAAAATAATCTGTTATTTAACGGTGATTCAATTCTATAAAGAAAGCGATCAAAGAAAGCTCCCTTTGCAATCGTTGGAGCAGCGCACGCTGGAGCTGTCAATCAAATGGCAAGAGTTTATCAGTGACTCCCGTTTTATTCAACGAATCTCTTAACTATATCACGTTTGCACTGTTAGTGAAGATGAAAGCATTCGTTAGTGTGCAGAAACTGAGTTGCAATGACGAGATCACTGCTTTCATGAGCTCAACATGTCTGTGATCGGCTACAATGTTCATCTCTGCAACCTTTCATGCCACGATCTGAGTATAATGCTATAGATCTAAATATAATGCCATAGATCTAAATATAATTCTATAGATCTGAATATAATGCCGTAGATCTAAATATAATGCTATAGATCTGAATATAATGCCATAGATCTAAATATAATGCTATAGATCTGAATATAATGCCGTAGATCTAAATATAATGCTATAGATCTGAATATAATGCCGTAGATCTAAATATAATGCTATAGATCTGAATATAATGCCATAGATCTGAATATAATGCTATAGATCTGAATATAATGCCGTAGATCTAAATATAATGCCGTAGATCTAAATATAATGCTATAGATCTGAATATAATGCCATAGATCTAAATATAATGCTATAGATCTGAATATAATGCTATAGATCTGAATATAATGCCATAGATCTGAATATAATGCTATAGATCTGAATATAATGCCGTAGATCTAAATATAATGCCGTAGATCTAAATATAATGCTATAGATCTAAATATAATGCCATAGATCTGAATATAATGCCATAGATCTAAATATAATGCTATAGATCTGAATATAAGGCCGTAGATCTAAATATAATGCTATAGATCTGAATATAATGCCGTAGATCTAAATATAATGCCGTAGATCTAAATATAATGCTATAGATCTGAATATAATGCCATAGATCTGAATATAATGCTATAGATCTGAATATAATGCCGTAGATCTAAATATAATGCTATAGATCTGAATATAATGCCATAGATCTAAATATAATGCCATAGATCTGAATATAATGCCATAGATCTAAATATAATGCCATAGATCTGAATATAATGCCATAGATCTAAATGTAACGCAACACTTTTCACGATTAGTTAACCATGAGAGCTGTAATGGTAAAAACGCGCTAAGAGAGAGAGTAATACTTAGCTATTTCAAATGAAAGGACCTTAGCCAATCACAGTAGTGGGCGTTTACACTGAACTCTCACAGCAGCCAATCACAGCAGTGGGCGTTTACACTGAACTCTCACAGCAGCCAATCACAGCAGTGGGCGTTTACACTGAACTCTCACAGCAGCCAATCATAGCAGTGGAGCAGAACTCTGAACTCTCACAGCAGCCAATCACAGCAGTGGGCGTTTACACTGAAGTCTCAGCAGCCAATCATAGCAGTGGGCGTTTACACTGAACTCTCACAGCAGCCAATCACGGCAGTGGGCGTTTACACTGAAGTCTCACAGCAGCCAATCACAGCAGAGGGCGTTTACACTGAACTCTCACAGCAGCCAATCACAGCAGTGGGCGTTTACACTGAAGTCTCAGCAGCCAATCACAGCAGTGGGCGTTTACACTGAACTCTCACAGCAGCCAATCATAGCAGTGGGCGTTTACACTGAACTATCACAGCAGTGGGCGTTTACACTGAAGTCTCACAGCAGCCAATCACAGCAGTGGGCGTTTACACTGAACTCTCACAGCAGCCAATCACAGCAGTGGGCGTTTACACTGAACTCTCACAGCAGCCAATCACAGCAGTGGGCGTTTACACTGAACTATTACAGCAGTGGGCGTTTACACTGAAGTCTCACAGCAGCCAATCACAGCAGTGGGCGTTTACACTGAACTCTCACAGCAGCCAATCATAGCAGTGGGCGTTTACACTGAACTCTCACAGCAGCCAATCACGGCAGTGGGCGTTTACACTGAAGTCTCACAGCAGCCAATCACAGCAGAGGGCGTTTACACTGAACTCTCACAGCAGCCAATCACAGCAGTGGGCGTTTACACTGAAGTCTCAGCAGCCAATCACAGCAGTGGGCGTTTACACTGAACTCTCACAGCAGCCAATCATAGCAGTGGGCGTTTACACTGAACTATCACAGCAGTGGGCGTTTACACTGAAGTCTCACAGCAGCCAATCACAGCAGTGGGCGTTTACACTGAACTCTCACAGCAGCCAATCACAGCAGTGGGCGTTTACACTGAAGTCTCACAGCAGACACGCCCCTTAAAACAGAGCGTTCAAACCAGAGGGCTAAAATCAGGCTAGGAAAAGTGCCTTTTATTTCTAAATTATGACAATTTTTGATGTAAAAAGCATTCTAACATTATAAGTGCACCCCAGGAAACATCATAAAACAATAAAACAACGCAGTTCATGACCCCTTTAAAATAAAGACTTTTCATGTTTTGGGCGCTTGGATCATGTACCTTTCCCACATCAGCTCGCTCTGTTTCCGCCACTATTTCTAGATGTATTTTGTCCATAGAAATGCGTTATTCAGTGCTGTAATTTGGCACGACTGGTGGAAGCTTATCGTGCACAGAGGGCAGACCCGACTAATCGATAATGAGAATCGTTATCGATGATTTTTATTATCGATTATTATCGATTTTATCGACTAGTTGTTGCAGCCCTAAACAGTATCTTATAAGTGTCGCTGCCGTCTTGATCGTTTTAACTCATGCTGTCACTTTTACCTGTTTCCTGTTCAGGCGTCATCGTATCTCGCATCACCACGGACACCAACACCATGAGCGAGTCTCTGAGTGAGAAGTTGAGCCTGCTCATGTGGTACTGCATGCGTGTCGTCTTCCTGTTCGGCTCCATGATGCTGCTCTCCCTCAGACTGTCCTTCTTCACCGCACTCGGCCTTCCCATCATCTGGATCATCCCAGAGATTTCCGGCCAGTTCTACCAGGTAACACTGATATTAATACAGTCACATATAGTAGTGGCCAAAAGTGATGTCCGGCCTGGGAAAATTTACATCTTCACCCTTTATTCAAATATTGCTATTAATATTTTGTCAGCATATTGCGTATTTGTGCTTGGAGTCAGTTGTTTTATCTGTGATAACGCAATAAAACATGAGAAATCGTGCGGCCAGAAATTATGAACACATGCAAAAATGAGAGAACCAACGAAATATTAATAACTGATTATGTTGTAGTCAATGTATGTTTGCCAAATAATTTTGTCAGATAAATACTTTAACCAAGTTTAGTGTTTTGTTCTTCCCTCATATTTAAAATATTTTGTTTAGATATGCAAAAGTGGCATTTGCATACATTTGCATATAGGGATAACAACATTTTATCGCTCTATAAATCAGAAAATACTGTCGACAGCAAGTTTTTTAGGAGTAAAATATTATATGAATAAGACGAATGATATATGAATCAGAGTTATTGTAGTTAACTAAAACAAAATTTTAAACTAAAACCATAAAAAAACTTGAAATAAAATAAACGTAAACGCAAAGGCAACATTTCTCATTTTAATCTAGTTTAACTTGTGCTAAAATAATAATAAAAACTAGAATGTACATTTCCTGAAGAAAATGTGAGTGGTGCTTGCAGTGGCAAAACTCGGCACCCGGTAGATGCTACTGTGATGCAAAAGAGCCCATCCCCATGTCTGTACAATGTCGTGGAGCTGAGATATGGCTTATTCATGTGTTTGTACGGTTGCTAGGGTACTGAAAATGGTTGCTAGGGTGTGGCTGTACAGTTTATGGGGTGATATTTAAAGACCATTTGCCAGTCTGAGTCAAAAGAGCCCAACTCTGTATTTGTACAATGCTCTGGTGCTGAGATATGGCTTGTTAATGTTGATATACGGTTGCTAGGGTGCTGTAAATGGTTGCTGGGGCGTGGCTATGAAGTTGTTATGTCACTACTTATTGTCTGCTTGATAGGCCGAGTCAAAAGAGCCCTGCCTCAAGTCTCTATGACCTTCTGATCCGAATATATGATCTCACAAATGTTTGCCAATGTTAAGTCTATGGGAGTTTTTTCGGACGATTTTTCGGGGCCGAAAACAAACATCGTACACCCGATCGCTTAGAAAAGATATAGCACACCTCTCCTCAATAAGCCGGTCGATTTGACACCTCATTCGTGGGTCTACGACAAACGGTGCCGGAGGAGTAGCGCGCACCCGGTTGCTAGGTTGTGTATGCTGGTTTCTCACCCGAAACAAAAGAGCCCACCCCCATGTCTGTGCGATGTTCTGGTGCTGAGATATGGCTTATTCATGTGTTTGTACGGTTGCTAGGGTACTGAAAATGGTTGCTAGGGTGTGTTGAGGCGGATGCTAAGGTGTTCTGGGTGGTTGCTAGGCGGTTGCTAGGGTGTTCTGGGTGGTTGCTAGGGCGTTGCTATGCGGTTGCTAAGGTATTCTGGGTGGTTGCTAGGCGGTTGCTGGGGTGTTGCTAGGCGGTTGCTAGGGTATTCTGGGTGGTTGCTAGGGCGTTGCTAGGCAGTTGCTAAGGTATTCTGGGTGGTTGCTAGGCGGTTGCTAGGGTGTTCTGGTTGGTTGCTAGGGTGTTGCTAGGCGGTTGCTAGGCAGTTGCTAAGGTGTTCTGGGTGGTTGCTAGGGTGTTGCTAGGTGGTTGCTAGGTGGTTGCTAGGGTGTTCTGGGTGGTTGCTAGGCGGTTGCTAAGGTGTTCTGGGTGGTTGCTAGGGCGTTGCTAGGCGGTTGCTAAGGTGTTCTGGGTGGTTGCTAGGCGGTTGCTAAGGTATTCTGGGTGGTTGCTATGGTGTTGCTAGGCAGTTGGTAGTTGTCACAGATGGTTACTATGGAGTATTTATAGAGTTCTTAGCATGTTCTTAGCCTGATTTAGCACTTAGCTAATCACTATTAGCATGTAGCTATTCACTGCTAGCATGTGTAGCATGTTGGAAGTCCTGTTTGCTAGCATGAGTCAAAAGACCCAACCCCCATGTCTGTACGATGTTCTGATGCAGAGATATAGGTCTTGATAAACGGTTGCTAGGGTACTCTGTTTGGTTGCTATGGAGTGGCTTGGCAGCATCCAATGATGATACTCCAAAAGCTCCTTGCCAGTATGAATGATATAAACCAACCCCCATGCCTCTATGACATTCAGATGTGAAGATATCCCTCTGTGGATTTGGGTTGCTAGGGGGCTTGATAATGGTTGCTAGGGCGTGGCTAGGAAGTAATGAAGGTGATTTGTGATTGGCTGTTGATGCCCTGAGTCAAACAAACCCACCCTCGTGTTTCTATGAGACTTCTATCCAAAGATATCCCTTTGATCTTTTTCAATGGAAGTCTATGGGATCAGTTGCTAAGGAGCTCTAAATGGTTGCTAGGGCGTGGCTTGATAGCTTCACGATGATCCTGAGATAGTGATTGGTTGCCTGAGTAAATTGAGCCCACCCCCTTGTCTCTGTGACACTGTGATCCAGAGCTGTGGTCAATACAAAATCCCTATGCAAGTTACCATAGTAGGAAAAAAAACACATGCGCTTAATGGGCCTTCCCTCCCCATAGTAAGTCAATGGGGAAATTTGGGCCGCTCTTGCGCCCCAGGGGTACAACTTATACCCCATTGTGAGGTATGTTCTGACAGAGCCTGCCAGCCTCTTCAAATGTGGTAAGTCACGAGTTTCTACGAAATCCTCGCTCTGAGCTATGAGTGGTCAAAGTTCGCCGCAATGTTAAGTCAATGGGATTTTTCGGCTACTTTTTCGCCCCCGGGGCGAACATCGTACCCCCGATCCCTTAGAAGAGATATAGCACACCATTCCCGAATAGGACGCACGATTTGACGCCTCATTCGTGGGTCTATGACAAACGGTGCGGGAGGAGTAGCGCGCCGAAATTTTGTCCAGAAGAAGAAGAATAATAACTAGAATGTACATTTCCTGAAGAAAATGTGAGTGGTGCTTGCAGTGGCAAAACTCGGCACCCGGTTGCTAGGTTGTGTATGCTGGTTTCTCACCCGAAACAAAAGAGCCCACCCCCATGTCTGTGCGATGTTCTGGTGCTGAGATATGGCTTATTCATGTGTTTGTACGGTTGCTAGGGTACTGAAAATGGTTGCTAGGGTGTGTTGAGGCGGATGCTAGGGTGTTGCTATGCGGTTGCTAGGGTATTCTGGGTGGTTGCTAGGCGTTGCTAGGCAGTTGCTAAGGTATTCTGGGTGGTTGCTAGGCGGTTGCTAGGGTGTTCTGGTTGGTTGCTAGGGTGTTGCTAGGCGGTTGCTAAGGTGTTCTGTGTGGTTGCTAGGCAGTTGCTAAGGTGTTCTGGGTGGTTGCTAGGGTGTTGCTAGGTGGTTGCTAAGGTGTTCTGGGTGGTTGCTAGGCGGTTGCTAGGGTATTCTGGGTGGTTGCTAGGCGGTTGCTAGGGTGTTCTGGTTGGTTGCTAGGGTGTTGCTAGGCGGTTGCTAAGGTGTTCTGTGTGGTTGCTAGGCAGTTGCTAAGGTGTTGCTAGGTGGTTGCTAAGGTGTTCTGGGTGGTTGCTAGGCGGTTGCTAGGGTGTTCTGGGTGGTTGCTAGGGCGTTGCTAGGCGGTTGCTAAGATGTTCTGGGTGGTTGCTAGGGCGTTGCTGGGCGGTTGCTAAGGTGTTCTGGGTGGTTGCTAGGCGGTTGCTAAGGTATTCTGGGTGGTTGCTATGGTGTTGCTAGGCAGTTGGTAGTTGTCACAGATGGTTACTATGGAGTATTTATAGAGTTCTTAGCATGTTCTTAGCCTGATTTAGCACTTAGCTAATCACTATTAGCATGTAGCTATTCACTGCTAGCATGTGTAGCATGTTGGAAGTGCTGTTTGCTAGCATGAGTCAAAAGACCCAACCCCCATGTCTGTACGATGTTCTGATGCAGAGATATAGGTCTTGATATAAACGGTTGCTAGGGTACTCTGTTTGGTTGCTATGGAGTGGCTTGGCAGCATCCAATGATGATACTCCAAAAGCTCCTTGCCAGTATGAATGATATAAACCAACCCCCATGCCTCTATGACATTCAGATGTGAAGATATCCCTCTGTGGATTTGGGTTGCTAGGGGGCTTGATAATGGTTGCTAGGGCGTGGCTAGGAAGTAATGAAGGTGATTTGTGATTGGCTGTTGATGCCCTGAGTCAAACAAACCCACCCTCGTGTTTCTATGACAGTTCTATCCAAAGATATCCCTTTGATCTTTTTCAATGGAAGTCTATGGAATCAGTTGCTAAGGAGCTCTAAATGGTTGCTAGGGCGTGGCTTAATAGATTCACGATGATCCTGAGATAGTGATTGGTTGCCTGAGTAATTGAGCCCACCCCCTTGTCTCTGTGACACTGCGATCCAGAGCTGTGGTCAATACAAAATCCCTATGCAAGTTACCATAGTAGGAAAAACACATGCGTTTAATGGGACGTCCTTCCCTATAGTAAGTCAATGGGGAAATTTGGGCACCTCCTACACCCCAGGGGTACAACTTATACCCCATTGCGATGTATGTTCTGACAGAGCCTGCCAGCCTCTTCAAATGTGGTAAGTCACGAGTTTCTACGAAATCCTCGGTCTGAGCTATGAGTGGTCAAAGTTCGCCGCAATGTTAAGTCAATGGGATTTTTCGGCTACTTTTTCGGCCCCGGGGCGAACATCGTACACCCGATCCCTTAGAAGAGATATAGCACACCATTCCCGAATAGGACGCACGATTTGACGCCTCATTCGTGGGTCTAGGACAAACGGTGCGGGAGGAGTAGCGCGCCGAAATTTTGTCCGGAAGAAGAATAATAATAACTAGAATGTACATTTCCTGAAGAAAATGTGAGTGGTGCTTGCAGTGGCAAAACTCGGCACCCGGTTGCTAGGTTGTGTATGCTGGTTTCTCACCCGAAACAAAAGAGCCCACCCCCATGTCTGTGCGATGTTCTGGTGCTGAGATATGGCTTATTCATGTGTTTGTACGGTTGCTAGGGTACTGAAAATGGTTGCTAGGGTGTGTTGAGGCGGATGCTAGGGTGTTGCTATGCGGTTGCTAGGGTATTCTGGGTGGTTGCTAGGGCGTTGCTAGGCAGTTGCTAAGGTATTCTGGGTGGTTGCTAGGCGGTTGCTAGGGTGTTCTGGTTGGTTGCTAGGGTGTTGCTAGGCGGTTGCTAAGGTGTTCTGTGTGGTTGCTAGGCAGTTGCTAAGGTGTTCTGGGTGGTTGCTAGGGTGTTGCTAGGTGGTTGCTAAGGTGTTCTGGGTGGTTGCTAGGCGGTTGCTAGGGTATTCTGGGTGGTTGCTAGGCGGTTGCTAGGGTGTTCTGGTTGGTTGCTAGGGTGTTGCTAGGCGGTTGCTAAGGTGTTCTGTGTGGTTGCTAGGCAGTTGCTAAGGTGTTGCTAGGTGGTTGCTAAGGTGTTCTGGGTGGTTGCTAGGCGGTTGCTAGGGTGTTCTGGGTGGTTGCTAGGGCGTTGCTAGGCGGTTGCTAAGATGTTCTGGGTGGTTGCTAGGGCGTTGCTGGGCGGTTGCTAAGGTGTTCTGGGTGGTTGCTAGGCGGTTGCTAAGGTATTCTGGGTGGTTGCTATGGTGTTGCTAGGCAGTTGGTAGTTGTCACAGATGGTTACTATGGAGTATTTATAGAGTTCTTAGCATGTTCTTAGCCTGATTTAGCACTTAGCTAATCACTATTAGCATGTAGCTATTCACTGCTAGCATGTGTAGCATGTTGGAAGTGCTGTTTGCTAGCATGAGTCAAAAGACCCAACCCCCATGTCTGTACGATGTTCTGATGCAGAGATATAGGTCTTGATATAAACGGTTGCTAGGGTACTCTGTTTGGTTGCTATGGAGTGGCTTGGCAGCATCCAATGATGATACTCCAAAAGCTCCTTGCCAGTATGAATGATATAAACCAACCCCCATGCCTCTATGACATTCAGATGTGAAGATATCCCTCTGTGGATTTGGGTTGCTAGGGGGCTTGATAATGGTTGCTAGGGCGTGGCTAGGAAGTAATGAAGGTGATTTGTGATTGGCTGTTGATGCCCTGAGTCAAACAAACCCACCCTCGTGTTTCTATGACAGTTCTATCCAAAGATATCCCTTTGATCTTTTTCAATGGAAGTCTATGGAATCAGTTGCTAAGGAGCTCTAAATGGTTGCTAGGGCGTGGCTTAATAGATTCACGATGATCCTGAGATAGTGATTGGTTGCCTGAGTAATTGAGCCCACCCCCTTGTCTCTGTGACACTGCGATCCAGAGCTGTGGTCAATACAAAATCCCTATGCAAGTTACCATAGTAGGAAAAACACATGCGTTTAATGGGACGTCCTTCCCTATAGTAAGTCAATGGGGAAATTTGGGCACCTCCTACACCCCAGGGGTACAACTTATACCCCATTGCGATGTATGTTCTGACAGAGCCTGCCAGCCTCTTCAAATGTGGTAAGTCACGAGTTTCTACGAAATCCTCGGTCTGAGCTATGAGTGGTCAAAGTTCGCCGCAATGTTAAGTCAATGGGATTTTTCGGCTACTTTTTCGGCCCCGGGGCGAACATCGTACACCCGATCCCTTAGAAGAGATATAGCACACCATTCCCGAATAGGACGCACGATTTGACGCCTCATTCGTGGGTCTAGGACAAACGGTGCGGGAGGAGTAGCGCGCCGAAATTTTGTCCGGAAGAAGAATAATAATAATAAGTATGGAGAATAACAATAGTGATGCCTTGCTTCGCAAGCACCACTAATAATAATAATAAGTATGGAGAATAACAATAGTGATGCCTTGCTTCGCAAGCACCACTAATAATAAGTATGGAGAATAACAATAGTGATGCCTTGCTTCGCAAGCACCACTAATAATGGTTACTATGGAGTATTTATAGAGTTCTTAGCATGTTCTTAGCCTGATTTAGCACTTAGCTAATCACTATTAGCATGTAGCTATTCACTGCTAGCATGTGTAGCATGTTGGAAGTCCTGTTTGCTAGCATGAGTCAAAAGACCCAACCCCCATGTCTGTACGATGTTCTGATGCAGAGATATAGGTCTTGATAAACGGTTGCTAGGGTACTCTGTTTGGTTGCTATGGAGTGGCTTGGCAGCATCCAATGATGATACTCCAAAAGCTCCTTGCCAGTATGAATGATATAAACCAACCCCCATGCCTCTATGACATTCAGATGTGAAGATATCCCTCTGTGGATTTGGGTTGCTAGGGGGCTTGATAATGGTTGCTAGGGCGTGGCTAGGAAGTAATGAAGGTGATTTGTGATTGGCTGTTGATGCCCTGAGTCAAACAAACCCACCCTCGTGTTTCTATGACAGTTCTATCCAAAGATATCCCTTTGATCTTTTTCAATGGAAGTCTATGGGATCAGTTGCTAAGGAGCTCTAAATGGTTGCTAGGGCGTGGCTTGATAGCTTCACGATGATCCTGAGATAGTGATTGGTTGCCTGAGTAAATTGAGCCCACCCCCTTGTCTCTGTGACACTGTGATCCAGAGCTGTGGTCAATACAAAATCCCTATGCAAGTTACCATAGTAAGAAAAACACATGCGTTTCATGGGCCGTCCCTCCCCATAGTAAGTCAATGGGGAAATTTGGGCCGCTCTTGCGCCCCAGGGGTACAACTTATACCCCATTGCGATGTATGTTCTGACAGAGCCTGCCAGCCTCTTCAAATGTGGTAAGTCACGAGTTTCTACGAAATCCTCTCTCAGAGTTATGAGTTGTCAAAGTTTGTCGCAATGCAAAGTCTATGGGACTTTTTCGGCTACTTTTTCGCCCCTCGGGCGAACATCGTACCCCCGATCCCTTAGAAGAGATATAGCACACCATTCCCGAATAATCCGCACGTTTTGACACCTCATTCGTGGGTCTAGGACAAACGGTGTGGGAGGAGTAGCGCGCCGAAATGTTGTGTGGAATAATAATAATAATAACTAGAATGTACATTTCCTGAAGAAAATGTGAGTGGTGCTTGCAGTGGCAAAACTCGGCACCCGGTTGCTAGGTTGTGTATGCTGGTTTCTCACCCGAAACAAAAGAGCCCACCCCCATGTCTGTGCGATGTTCTGGTGCTGAGATATGGCTTATTCATGTGTTTGTACGGTTGCTAGGGTACTGAAAATGGTTGCTAGGGTGTGTTGAGGCGGATGCTAAGGTGTTCTGGGTGGTTGCTAGGGTGTTCTGGGTGGTTGCTAGGGCGTTGCTATGCGGTTGCTAAGGTATTCTGGGTGGTTGCTAGGCGGTTGCTGGGGTGTTGCTATGCGGTTGCTAGGGTATTCTGGGTGGTTGCTAGGGCGTTGCTAGGCAGTTGCTAAGGTATTCTGGGTGGTTGCTAGGCGGTTGCTAGGGTGTTCTGGGTGGTTGCTAGGGTGTTGCTAGGCGGTTGTTAAGGTGTTCTGTGTGGTTGCTAGGCAGTTGCTAAGGTGTTCTGGGTGGTTGCTAGGGTGTTGCTAGGTGGTTGCTAAGGTGTTCTGGGTGGTTGCTAGGCGGTTGCTAGGGTGTTCTGGGTGGTTGCTAGGGCGTTGCTAGGCGGTTGCTAAGGTGTTCTGGGTGGTTGCTAGGGCGTTGCTAGGCGGTTGCTAAGGTGTTCTGGGTGGTTGCTAGGCGGTTGCTAAGGTATTCTGGGTGGTTGCTATGGTGTTGCTAGGCAGTTGGTAGTTGTCACAGATGGTTACTATGGAGTATTTATAGAGTTCTTAGCATGTTCTTAGCCTGATTTAGCACTTAGCTAATCACTATTAGCATGTAGCTATTCACTGCTAGCATGTGTAGCATGTTGGAAGTCCTGTTTGCTAGCATGAGTCAAAAGACCCAACCCCCATGTCTGTACGATGTTCTGATGCAGAGATATAGGTCTTGATAAATGGTTGCTAGGGTACTCTGTTTGGTTGCTATGGAGTGGCTTGGCAGCATCCAATGATGATACTCCAAAAGCTCCTTGCTAGTATGAATGATATAAACCAACCCCCATGCCTCTATGACATTCAGATGTGAAGATATCCCTCTGTGGATTTGGGTTGCTAGGGGGCTTGATAATGGTTGCTAGGGCGTGGCTAGGAAGTAATGAAGGTGATTTGTGATTGGCTGTTGATGCCCTGAGTCAAACAAACCCACCCTCGTGTTTCTATGAGACTTCTATCCAAAGATATCCCTTTGATCTTTTTCAATGGAAGTCTATGGGATCAGTTGCTAAGGAGCTCTAAATGGTTGCTAGGGCGTGGCTTGATAGCTTCACGATGATCCTGAGATAGTGATTGGTTGCCTGAGTAAATTGAGCCCACCCCCTTGTCTCTGTGACACTGTGATCCAGAGCTGTGGTCAATACAAAATCCCTATGCAAGTTACCATAGTAGGAAAAAAAACACATGCGCTTAATGGGCCTTCCCTCCCCATAGTAAGTCAATGGGGAAATTTGGGCCGCTCTTGCGCCCCAGGGGTACAACTTATACCCCATTGTGAGGTATGTTCTGACAGAGCCTGCCAGCCTCTTCAAATGTGGTAAGTCACGAGTTTCTACGAAATCCTCGCACTGAGCTATGAGTGGTCAAAGTTCGCCGCAATGTTAAGTCAATGGGATTTTTCGGCTACTTTTTCGCCCCTCGGGCGAACATCGTACCCCCGATCCCTTAGAAGAGATATAGCACACCATTCCCGAATAATCCGCACGATTTGACGCCTCATTCGTGGGTCTAGGACAAACGGTGTGGGAGGAGTAGCGCGCCGAAGTTTTGTCCAGAAGTAAGAATAATAATAATAATAATAAGTATGGAGAATAACAATAGTGATGCCTTGCTTCGCAAGCACCACTAATAAGTATGGAGAATAACAATAGTGATGCCTTGCTTCGCAAGCACCACTAATAATAATAATAAGTATGGAGAATAACAATAGTGATGCCTTGCTTCGCAAGCACCACTAATAATAAGTATGGAGAATAACAATAGTGATGCCTTGCTTCGCAAGCACCACTAATAATGGTTACTATGGAGTATTTATAGAGTTCTTAGCATGTTCTTAGCCTGATTTAGCACTTAGCTAATCACTATTAGCATGTAGCTATTCACTGCTAGCATGTGTAGCATGTTGGAAGTCCTGTTTGCTAGCATGAGTCAAAAGACCCAACCCCCATGTCTGTACGATGTTCTGATGCAGAGATATAGGTCTTGATAAACGGTTGCTAGGGTACTCTGTTTGGTTGCTATGGAGTGGCTTGGCAGCATCCAATGATGATACTCCAAAAGCTCCTTGCCAGTATGAATGATATAAACCAACCCCCATGCCTCTATGACATTCAGATGTGAAGATATCCCTCTGTGGATTTGGGTTGCTAGGGGGCTTGATAATGGTTGCTAGGGCGTGGCTAGGAAGTAATGAAGGTGATTTGTGATTGGCTGTTGATGCCCTGAGTCAAACAAACCCACCCTCGTGTTTCTATGACAGTTCTATCCAAAGATATCCCTTTGATCTTTTTCAATGGAAGTCTATGGGATCAGTTGCTAAGGAGCTCTAAATGGTTGCTAGGGCGTGGCTTGATAGCTTCACGATGATCCTGAGATAGTGATTGGTTGCCTGAGTAAATTGAGCCCACCCCCTTGTCTCTGTGACACTGTGATCCAGAGCTGTGGTCAATACAAAATCCCTATGCAAGTTACCATAGTAAGAAAAACACATGCGTTTCATGGGCCGTCCCTCCCCATAGTAAGTCAATGGGGAAATTTGGGCCGCTCTTGCGCCCCAGGGGTACAACTTATACCCCATTGCGATGTATGTTCTGACAGAGCCTGCCAGCCTCTTCAAATGTGGTAAGTCACGAGTTTCTACGAAATCCTCTCTCAGAGTTATGAGTTGTCAAAGTTTGTCGCAATGCAAAGTCTATGGGACTTTTTCGGCTACTTTTTCGCCCCTCGGGCGAACATCGTACCCCCGATCCCTTAGAAGAGATATAGCACACCATTCCCGAATAATCCGCACGTTTTGACACCTCATTCGTGGGTCTAGGACAAACGGTGTGGGAGGAGTAGCGCGCCGAAATGTTGTGTGGAATAATAATAATAATAACTAGAATGTACATTTCCTGAAGAAAATGTGAGTGGTGCTTGCAGTGGCAAAACTCGGCACCCGGTTGCTAGGTTGTGTATGCTGGTTTCTCACCCGAAACAAAAGAGCCCACCCCCATGTCTGTGCGATGTTCTGGTGCTGAGATATGGCTTATTCATGTGTTTGTACGGTTGCTAGGGTACTGAAAATGGTTGCTAGGGTGTGTTGAGGCGGATGCTAAGGTGTTCTGGGTGGTTGCTAGGGTGTTCTGGGTGGTTGCTAGGGCGTTGCTATGCGGTTGCTAAGGTATTCTGGGTGGTTGCTAGGCGGTTGCTGGGGTGTTGCTATGCGGTTGCTAGGGTATTCTGGGTGGTTGCTAGGGCGTTGCTAGGCAGTTGCTAAGGTATTCTGGGTGGTTGCTAGGCGGTTGCTAGGGTGTTCTGGGTGGTTGCTAGGGTGTTGCTAGGCGGTTGTTAAGGTGTTCTGTGTGGTTGCTAGGCAGTTGCTAAGGTGTTCTGGGTGGTTGCTAGGGTGTTGCTAGGTGGTTGCTAAGGTGTTCTGGGTGGTTGCTAGGCGGTTGCTAGGGTGTTCTGGGTGGTTGCTAGGGCGTTGCTAGGCGGTTGCTAAGGTGTTCTGGGTGGTTGCTAGGGCGTTGCTAGGCGGTTGCTAAGGTGTTCTGGGTGGTTGCTAGGCGGTTGCTAAGGTATTCTGGGTGGTTGCTATGGTGTTGCTAGGCAGTTGGTAGTTGTCACAGATGGTTACTATGGAGTATTTATAGAGTTCTTAGCATGTTCTTAGCCTGATTTAGCACTTAGCTAATCACTATTAGCATGTAGCTATTCACTGCTAGCATGTGTAGCATGTTGGAAGTCCTGTTTGCTAGCATGAGTCAAAAGACCCAACCCCCATGTCTGTACGATGTTCTGATGCAGAGATATAGGTCTTGATAAATGGTTGCTAGGGTACTCTGTTTGGTTGCTATGGAGTGGCTTGGCAGCATCCAATGATGATACTCCAAAAGCTCCTTGCTAGTATGAATGATATAAACCAACCCCCATGCCTCTATGACATTCAGATGTGAAGATATCCCTCTGTGGATTTGGGTTGCTAGGGGGCTTGATAATGGTTGCTAGGGCGTGGCTAGGAAGTAATGAAGGTGATTTGTGATTGGCTGTTGATGCCCTGAGTCAAACAAACCCACCCTCGTGTTTCTATGAGACTTCTATCCAAAGATATCCCTTTGATCTTTTTCAATGGAAGTCTATGGGATCAGTTGCTAAGGAGCTCTAAATGGTTGCTAGGGCGTGGCTTGATAGCTTCACGATGATCCTGAGATAGTGATTGGTTGCCTGAGTAAATTGAGCCCACCCCCTTGTCTCTGTGACACTGTGATCCAGAGCTGTGGTCAATACAAAATCCCTATGCAAGTTACCATAGTAGGAAAAAAAACACATGCGCTTAATGGGCCTTCCCTCCCCATAGTAAGTCAATGGGGAAATTTGGGCCGCTCTTGCGCCCCAGGGGTACAACTTATACCCCATTGTGAGGTATGTTCTGACAGAGCCTGCCAGCCTCTTCAAATGTGGTAAGTCACGAGTTTCTACGAAATCCTCGCACTGAGCTATGAGTGGTCAAAGTTCGCCGCAATGTTAAGTCAATGGGATTTTTCGGCTACTTTTTCGCCCCTCGGGCGAACATCGTACCCCCGATCCCTTAGAAGAGATATAGCACACCATTCCCGAATAATCCGCACGATTTGACGCCTCATTCGTGGGTCTAGGACAAACGGTGTGGGAGGAGTAGCGCGCCGAAGTTTTGTCCAGAAGTAAGAATAATAATAATAATAATAAGTATGGAGAATAACAATAGTGATGCCTTGCTTCGCAAGCACCACTAATAAGTATGGAGAATAACAATAGTGATGCCTTGCTTCGCAAGCACCACTAACTAGAATGTACATTTCCTGAAGAAAATGTGAGTGGTGCTTGCAGTGGCAAAACTCGGCACCCGGTTGCTAGGTTGTGTATGCTGGTTTCTCACCCGAAACAAAAGAGCCCACCCCCATGTCTGTGCAATGTTGTGGAGCTGAGATATGGCGTATTCATGTGTTTGTACGGTTGCTAGGGTACTCTAAATGGTTGCTATGGTGTGGCTATAGAGTTTATGGGGTGATATTGAAAGACCATTTGCCAGTCTGAGTCAAAAGAGCCCAACTTTGTATTTGTACAATGCTCTGGTGCTGAGATATGGCTTGTTAATGTTGATATACGGTTGCTAGGGTGCTGTAAATGGTTGCTAGGGCGTGGCTATGAAGTTGTTATGTCACTACTTATTGTCTGCTTGATAGGCCGAGTCAAAAGAGCCCTGCCTCAAGTCTCTATGACCTTCTGATCCGAATATATGATCTCACAAATGTTTGCCAATGTTAAGTCTATGGGAGTTTTTCGGACGATTTTTCGGGGCCGAAAACAAACATCGTACACCCGATCGCTTAGAAAAGATATAGCACACCTCTCCTCAATAAGCCGGTCGATTTGACACCTCATTCGTGGGTCTACGACAAACGGTGCCGGAGGAGTAGCGCGCCGAAGTTTTGTCAAGGTGAATAGTAATCACAACACTAGAATGTACATTTCCTGAAGAAAATGTGAGTGGTGCTTGCAGTGGCAAAACTCGGCACCCGGTAGATGCTACTGTGATGCAAAAGAGCCCATCCCCATGTCTGTACAATGTCGTGGAGCTGAGATATGGCTTATTCATGTGTTTGTACGGTTGCTAGGGTACTGAAAATGGTTGCTAGGGTGTGGCTATACAGTTTATGGGGTGATATTTAAAGACCATTTGCCAGTCTGAGTCAAAAGAGCCTGACTCTGTATTTGTACAATGCTCTGGTGCTGAGATATGGCTTGTTAATGTTGATATACGGTTGCTAGGGTGTTCTAAATGGTTGCTAGGGCGTGGCTATGAAGTTGTTATGTCACTACTTATTGTCTGCTTGATAGGCCGAGTCAAAAGAGCCCTGCCTCAAGTCTCTATGACCTTCTGATCCGAATATATGATCTCACAAATGTTTACCAATGTTAAGTCTATGGGACTTTTTTCGGACGATTTTTCGGGGCCGAAAACAAACATCGTACACCCGATCGCTTAGAAAAGATATAGCACACCTCTCCTCAATAAGCCGGTCGATTTGACACCTCATTCGTGGGTCTACGACAAACGGTGCCGGAGGAGTAGCGCGCCGAAGTTTTGTCAAGGTGAATAGTAATCACAACACTAGAATGTACATTTCCTGAAGAAAATGTGAGTGGTGCTTGCAGTGGCAAAACTCGGCACCCGGTTGCTAGGTTGTGTATGCTGGTTTCTCACCCGAAACAAAAGAGCCCACCCCCATGTCTGTGCGATGTTCTGGTGCTGAGATATGGCTTATTCATGTGTTTGTACGGTTGCTAGGGTACTGAAAATGGTTGCTAGGGTGTGTTGAGGCGGATGCTAGGGTGTTGCTATGCGGTTGCTAGGGTATTCTGGGTGGTTGCTAGGGCGTTGCTAGGCAGTTGCTAAGGTATTCTGGGTGGTTGCTAGGCGGTTGCTAGGGTGTTCTGGTTGGTTGCTAGGGTGTTGCTAGGCGGTTGCTAAGGTGTTCTGTGTGGTTGCTAGGCAGTTGCTAAGGTGTTCTGGGTGGTTGCTAGGGTGTTGCTAGGTGGTTGCTAAGGTGTTCTGGGTGGTTGCTAGGCGGTTGCTAGGGTATTCTGGGTGGTTGCTAGGCGGTTGCTAGGGTGTTCTGGTTGGTTGCTAGGGTGTTGCTAGGCGGTTGCTAAGGTGTTCTGTGTGGTTGCTAGGCAGTTGCTAAGGTGTTGCTAGGTGGTTGCTAAGGTGTTCTGGGTGGTTGCTAGGCGGTTGCTAGGGTGTTCTGGGTGGTTGCTAGGGCGTTGCTAGGCGGTTGCTAAGATGTTCTGGGTGGTTGCTAGGGCGTTGCTGGGCGGTTGCTAAGGTGTTCTGGGTGGTTGCTAGGCGGTTGCTAAGGTATTCTGGGTGGTTGCTATGGTGTTGCTAGGCAGTTGGTAGTTGTCACAGATGGTTACTATGGAGTATTTATAGAGTTCTTAGCATGTTCTTAGCCTGATTTAGCACTTAGCTAATCACTATTAGCATGTAGCTATTCACTGCTAGCATGTGTAGCATGTTGGAAGTGCTGTTTGCTAGCATGAGTCAAAAGACCCAACCCCCATGTCTGTACGATGTTCTGATGCAGAGATATAGGTCTTGATATAAACGGTTGCTAGGGTACTCTGTTTGGTTGCTATGGAGTGGCTTGGCAGCATCCAATGATGATACTCCAAAAGCTCCTTGCCAGTATGAATGATATAAACCAACCCCCATGCCTCTATGACATTCAGATGTGAAGATATCCCTCTGTGGATTTGGGTTGCTAGGGGGCTTGATAATGGTTGCTAGGGCGTGGCTAGGAAGTAATGAAGGTGATTTGTGATTGGCTGTTGATGCCCTGAGTCAAACAAACCCACCCTCGTGTTTCTATGACAGTTCTATCCAAAGATATCCCTTTGATCTTTTTCAATGGAAGTCTATGGAATCAGTTGCTAAGGAGCTCTAAATGGTTGCTAGGGCGTGGCTTAATAGATTCACGATGATCCTGAGATAGTGATTGGTTGCCTGAGTAATTGAGCCCACCCCCTTGTCTCTGTGACACTGCGATCCAGAGCTGTGGTCAATACAAAATCCCTATGCAAGTTACCATAGTAGGAAAAACACATGCGTTTAATGGGACGTCCTTCCCTATAGTAAGTCAATGGGGAAATTTGGGCACCTCCTACACCCCAGGGGTACAACTTATACCCCATTGCGATGTATGTTCTGACAGAGCCTGCCAGCCTCTTCAAATGTGGTAAGTCACGAGTTTCTACGAAATCCTCGGTCTGAGCTATGAGTGGTCAAAGTTCGCCGCAATGTTAAGTCAATGGGATTTTTCGGCTACTTTTTCGGCCCCGGGGCGAACATCGTACACCCGATCCCTTAGAAGAGATATAGCACACCATTCCCGAATAGGACGCACGATTTGACGCCTCATTCGTGGGTCTAGGACAAACGGTGCGGGAGGAGTAGCGCGCCGAAATTTTGTCCGGAAGAAGAATAATAATAATAAGTATGGAGAATAACAATAGTGATGCCTTGCTTCGCAAGCACCACTAATAATAATAATAAGTATGGAGAATAACAATAGTGATGCCTTGCTTCGCAAGCACCACTAATAATAAGTATGGAGAATAACAATAGTGATGCCTTGCTTCGCAAGCACCACTAATAATGGTTACTATGGAGTATTTATAGAGTTCTTAGCATGTTCTTAGCCTGATTTAGCACTTAGCTAATCACTATTAGCATGTAGCTATTCACTGCTAGCATGTGTAGCATGTTGGAAGTCCTGTTTGCTAGCATGAGTCAAAAGACCCAACCCCCATGTCTGTACGATGTTCTGATGCAGAGATATAGGTCTTGATAAACGGTTGCTAGGGTACTCTGTTTGGTTGCTATGGAGTGGCTTGGCAGCATCCAATGATGATACTCCAAAAGCTCCTTGCCAGTATGAATGATATAAACCAACCCCCATGCCTCTATGACATTCAGATGTGAAGATATCCCTCTGTGGATTTGGGTTGCTAGGGGGCTTGATAATGGTTGCTAGGGCGTGGCTAGGAAGTAATGAAGGTGATTTGTGATTGGCTGTTGATGCCCTGAGTCAAACAAACCCACCCTCGTGTTTCTATGACAGTTCTATCCAAAGATATCCCTTTGATCTTTTTCAATGGAAGTCTATGGGATCAGTTGCTAAGGAGCTCTAAATGGTTGCTAGGGCGTGGCTTGATAGCTTCACGATGATCCTGAGATAGTGATTGGTTGCCTGAGTAAATTGAGCCCACCCCCTTGTCTCTGTGACACTGTGATCCAGAGCTGTGGTCAATACAAAATCCCTATGCAAGTTACCATAGTAAGAAAAACACATGCGTTTCATGGGCCGTCCCTCCCCATAGTAAGTCAATGGGGAAATTTGGGCCGCTCTTGCGCCCCAGGGGTACAACTTATACCCCATTGCGATGTATGTTCTGACAGAGCCTGCCAGCCTCTTCAAATGTGGTAAGTCACGAGTTTCTACGAAATCCTCTCTCAGAGTTATGAGTTGTCAAAGTTTGTCGCAATGCAAAGTCTATGGGACTTTTTCGGCTACTTTTTCGCCCCTCGGGCGAACATCGTACCCCCGATCCCTTAGAAGAGATATAGCACACCATTCCCGAATAATCCGCACGTTTTGACACCTCATTCGTGGGTCTAGGACAAACGGTGTGGGAGGAGTAGCGCGCCGAAATGTTGTGTGGAATAATAATAATAATAATAAGTATGGAGAATAACAATAGTGATGCCTTGCTTCGCAAGCACCACTAATAAGTATGGAGAATAACAATAGTGATGCCTTGCTTCGCAAGCACCACTAATAATAATAATAAGTATGGAGAATAACAATAGTGATGCCTTGCTTCGCAAGCACCACTAATAATAAGTATGGAGAATAACAATAGTGATGCCTTGCTTCGCAAGCACCACTAATAATGGTTACTATGGAGTATTTATAGAGTTCTTAGCATGTTCTTAGCCTGATT
This sequence comes from Coreius guichenoti, assembly GCA_039654105.1. NCBI lineage: Eukaryota > Metazoa > Chordata > Actinopteri > Cypriniformes > Gobionidae > Coreius > Coreius guichenoti. Next base: position 1,727,004 of record CM077176.1, read on the forward strand.
TAGCACTTAGCTAATCACTATTAGCATGTAGCTATTCACTGCTAGCATGTGTAGCATGTTGGAAGTCCTGTTTGCTAGCATGAGTCAAAAGACCCAACCCCCATGTCTGTACGATGTTCTGATGCAGAGATATAGGTCTTGATAAACGGTTGCTAGGGTACTCTGTTTGGTTGCTATGGAGTGGCTTGGCAGCATCCAATGATGATACTCCAAAAGCTCCTTGCCAGTATGAATGATATAAACCAACCCCCATGCCTCTATGACATTCAGATGTGAAGATATCCCTCTGTGGATTTGGGTTGCTAGGGGGCTTGATAATGGTTGCTAGGGCGTGGCTAGGAAGTAATGAAGGTGATTTGTGATTGGCTGTTGATGCCCTGAGTCAAACAAACCCACCCTCGTGTTTCTATGACAGTTCTATCCAAAGATATCCCTTTGATCTTTTTCAATGGAAGTCTATGGGATCAGTTGCTAAGGAGCTCTAAATGGTTGCTAGGGCGTGGCTTGATAGCTTCACGATGATCCTGAGATAGTGATTGGTTGCCTGAGTAAATTGAGCCCACCCCCTTGTCTCTGTGACACTGTGATCCAGAGCTGTGGTCAATACAAAATCCCTATGCAAGTTACCATAGTAAGAAAAACACATGCGTTTCATGGGCCGTCCCTCCCCATAGTAAGTCAATGGGGAAATTTGGGCCGCTCTTGCGCCCCAGGGGTACAACTTATACCCCATTGCGATGTATGTTCTGACAGAGCCTGCCAGCCTCTTCAAATGTGGTAAGTCACGAGTTTCTACGAAATCCTCTCTCAGAGTTATGAGTTGTCAAAGTTTGTCGCAATGCAAAGTCTATGGGACTTTTTCGGCTACTTTTTCGCCCCTCGGGCGAACATCGTACCCCCGATCCCTTAGAAGAGATATAGCACACCATTCCCGAATAATCCGCACGTTTTGACACCTCATTCGTGGGTCTAGGACAAACGGTGTGGGAGGAGTAGCGCGCCGAAATGTTGTGTGGAATAATAATAATAATAACTAGAATGTACATTTCCTGAAGAAAATGTGAGTGGTGCTTGCAGTGGCAAAACTCGGCACCCGGTTGCTAGGTTGTGTATGCTGGTTTCTCACCCGAAACAAAAGAGCCCACCCCCATGTCTGCGCGATGTTCTGGTGCTGAGATATGGCTTATTCATGTGTTTGTACGGTTGCTAGGGTACTGAAAATGGTTGCTAGGGTGTGTTGAGGCGGATGCTAAGGTGTTCTGGGTGGTTGCTAGGCGGTTGCTAGGGTGTTCTGGGTGGTTGCTAGGGCGTTGCTATGCGGTTGCTAAGGTATTCTGGGTGGTTGCTAGGCGGTTGCTAGGGTGTTGCTATGCGGTTGCTAGGGTATTCTGGGTGGTTGCTAGGGCGTTGCTAGGCAGTTGCTAAGGTATTCTGGGTGGTTGCTAGGCGGTTGCTAGGGTGTTCTGGGTGGTTGCTAGGGTGTTGCTAGGCGGTTGCTAAGGTGTTCTGTGTGGTTGCTAGGCAGTTGCTAAGGTGTTCTGGGTGGTTGCTAGGGCGTTGCTAGGTGGTTGCTAAGGTGTTCTGGGTGGTTGCTAGGGCGTTGCTAGGCGGTTGCTAAGGTGTTCTGGGTGGTTGCTAGGCGGTTGCTAAGGTGTTGCTATGCAGTTGCTAAGGTATTCTGGGTGGTTGCTAGGCGGTTGCTAGGGTGTTCTGGTTGGTTGCTAGGGTGTTGCTAGGCGGTTGCTAAGGTGTTCTGTGTGGTTGCTAGGCAGTTGCTAAGGTGTTCTGGGTGGTTGCTAGGGTGTTGCTAGGTGGTTGCTAAGGTGTTCTGGGTGGTTGCTAGGTGGTTGCTAGGGTGTTCTGGGTGGTTGCTAGGCGGTTGCTAAGGTCCTCAGGGTGGTTGCTAGGGTATGCTGGGTGGTTGCTAGGGCGTTGCTAGGCGGTTGCTGAGGTATTGTGGATTGTTGCTAGGGCGTTGCTAGGCGCTTGCTAGGGTGTTCTGGGTGGTTGCTAGGGCGTTGCTAGGCAGTTGCTAAGGTATTCTGGGTGGTTGCTAGGCAGTTGCTAAGGTGTTCTGGGTGGTTGCTAGGGTGTTGCTAGGCGGTTGCTAAGGTGTTCTGTGTGGTTGCTAGGCAGTTGCTAAGGTGTTCTGGGTGGTTGCTAGGGTGTTGCTAGGTGGTTGCTAAGGTGTTCTGGGTGGTTGCTAGGTGGTTGCTAGGGTGTTCTGGGTGGTTGCTAGGGCGTTGCTAGGTGGTTGCTAAGGTGTTCTGGGTGGTTGCTAGGGCGTTGCTAGGCGGTTGCTAAGGTGTTCTGGGTGGTTGCTAGGCGGTTGCTAAGGTGTTCTGGGTGGTTGCTAGGGTGTTGCTAGGCAGTTGCTAAGGTGTTCTGTGTGGTTGCTAGGCAGTTGCTAAGGTGTTGCTAGGTGGTTGCTAAGGTGTTCTGGGTGGTTGCTAGGCGGTTGCTAGGGTGTTCTGGGTGGTTGCTAGGGCGTTGCTAGGCAGTTGCTAAGATGTTCTGGGTGGTTGCTAGGGCGTTGCTGGGTGGTTGCTAGGCGGTTGCTAAGGTATTCTGGGTGGTTGCTATGGTGTTGCTAGGCAGTTGGTAGTTGTCACAGATGGTTACTATGGAGTATTTATAGAGTTCTTAGCATGTTCTTAGCCTGATTTAGCACTTAGCTAATCACTATTAGCATGTAGCTATTCACTGCTAGCATGTGTAGCATGTTGGAAGTCCTGTTTGCTAGCATGAGTCAAAAGACCCAACCCCCATGTCTGTACGATGTTCTGATGCAGAGATATAGGTCTTGATAAACGGTTGCTAGGGTACTCTGTTTGGTTGCTATGGAGTGGCTTGGCAGCATCCAATGATGATACTCCAAAAGCTCCTTGCCAGTATGAATGATATAAACCAACCCCCATGCCTCTATGACATTCAGATGTGAAGATATCCCTCTGTGGATTTGGGTTGCTAGGGGGCTTGATAATGGTTGCTAGGGCGTGGCTAGGAAGTAATGAAGGTGATTTGTGATTGGCTGTTGATGCCCTGAGTCAAACAAACCCACCCTCGTGTTTCTACGAGACTTCTATCCAAAGATATCCCTTTGATCTTTTTCAATGGAAGTCTATGGGATCAGTTGCTAAGGAGCTCTAAATGGTTGCTAGGGCGTGGCTTGATAGCTTCACGATGATCCTGAGATAGTGATTGGTTGCCTGAGTAAATTGAGCCCACCCCCTTGTCTCTGTGACACTGTGATCCAGAGCTGTGGTCAATACAAAATCCCTATGCAAGTTACCATAGTAAGAAAAACACATGCGTTTCATGGGCCGTCCCTCCCCATAGTAAGTCAATGGGGAAATTTGGGCCGCTCTTGCGCCCCAGGGGTACAACTTATACCCCATTGCGATGTATGTTCTGACAGAGCCTGCCAGCCTCTTCAAATGTGGTAAGTCACGAGTTTCTACGAAATCCTCTCTCAGAGTTATGAGTTGTCAAAGTTTGTCGCAATGCAAAGTCTATGGGACTTTTTCGGCTACTTTTTCGCCCCTCGGGCGAACATCGTACCCCCGATTCCTTAGAAGAGATATAGCACACCATTCCCGAATAATCCGCACGATTTGACGCCTCATTCATGGGTCTAGGACAAACGGTGTGGGAGGAGTAGCGCGCCGAAGTTTTGTCCAGAAGTAAGAATAATAATAATAATAATAAGTATGGAGAATAACAATAGTGATGCCTTGCTTCGCAAGCACCACTAACTAGAATGTACATTTCCTGAAGAAAATGTGAGTGGTGCTTGCAGTGGCAAAACTCGGCACCCGGTTGCTAGGTTGTGTATGCTGGTTTCTCACCCGAAACAAAAGAGCCCACCCCCATGTCTGTGCGATGTTCTGGTGCTGAGATATGGCTTATTCATGTGTTTGTACGGTTGCTAGGGTACTGAAAATGGTTGCTAGGGTGTGTTGAGGCGGATGCTAAGGTGTTCTGGGTGGTTGCTAGGGTGTTCTGGGTGGTTGCTAGGGCGTTGCTATGCGGTTGCTAAGGTATTCTGGGTGGTTGCTAGGCGGTTGCTGGGGTGTTGCTATGCGGTTGCTAGGGTATTCTGGGTGGTTGCTAGGGCGTTGCTAGGCAGTTGCTAAGGTATTCTGGGTGGTTGCTAGGCGGTTGCTAGGGTGTTCTGGGTGGTTGCTAGGGTGTTGCTAGGCGGTTGCTAAGGTGTTCTGTGTGGTTGCTAGGGTGTTGCTAGGTGGTTGCTAAGGTGTTCTGGGTGGTTGCTAGGCGGTTGCTAGGGTGTTCTGGTTGGTTGCTAGGGTGTTGCTAGGCGGTTGCTAAGGTGTTCTGTGTGGTTGCTAGGGCGTTGCTAGGCGGTTGCTAAGGTATTCTGGGTGGTTGCTAGGCAGTTGCTGGGGTGTTGCTAGGCGGTTGCTAGGGTATTCTGGGTGGTTGCTAGGGCGTTGCTAGGCAGTTGCTAAGGTATTCTGGGTGGTTGCTAGGCGGTTGCTAGGGTGTTCTGGGTGGTTGCTAGGGTGTTGCTAGGCGGTTGCTAAGGTGTTCTGTGTGGTTGCTAGGCGGTTGCTAAGGTGTTCTGGGTGGTTGCTAGGGTGTTGCTAGGTGGTTGCTAAGGTGTTCTGGGTGGTTGCTAGGCGGTTGCTAGGGTGTTCTGGGTGGTTGCTAGGCGGTTGCTAAGGTGTTCTGGGTGGTTGCTAGGGTGTTGCTAAGGTGTTCTGGGTGGTTGCTAGGCGGTTGCTAGGGTGTTCTGGGTGGTTGCTAGGGCGTTGCTAGGCGGTTGCTAAGGTGTTCTGGGTGGTTGCTAGGGCGTTGCTAGGCGGTTGCTAAGGTGTTCTGGGTGGTTGCTAGGCGGTTGCTAAGGTATTCTGGGTGGTTGCTATGGTGTTGCTAGGCAGTTGGTAGTTGTCACAGATGGTTACTATGGAGTATTTATAGAGTTCTTAGCATGTTCTTAGCCTGATTTAGCACTTAGCTAATCACTATTAGCATGTAGCTATTCACTGCTAGCATGTGTAGCATGTTGGAAGTCCTGTTTGCTAGCATGAGTCAAAAGACCCAACCCCCATGTCTGTACGATGTTCTGATGCAGAGATATAGGTCTTGATAAATGGTTGCTAGGGTACTCTGTTTGGTTGCTATGGAGTGGCTTGGCAGCATCCAATGATGATACTCCAAAAGCTCCTTGCCAGTATGAATGATATAAACCAACCCCCATGCCTCTATGACATTCAGATGTGAAGATATCCCTCTGTGGATTTGGGTTGCTAGGGGGCTTGATAATGGTTGCTAGGGCGTGGCTAGGAAGTAATGAAGGTGATTTGTGATTGGCTGTTGATGCCCTGAGTCAAACAAACCCACCCTCGTGTTTCTATGAGACTTCTATCCAAAGATATCCCTTTGATCTTTTTCAATGGAAGTCTATGGGATCAGTTGCTAAGGAGCTCTAAATGGTTGCTAGGGCGTGGCTTGATAGCTTCACGATGATCCTGAGATAGTGATTGGTTGCCTGAGTAAATTGAGCCCACCCCCTTGTCTCTGTGACACTGTGATCCAGAGCTGTGGTCAATACAAAATCCCTATGCAAGTTACCATAGTAGGAAAAAAAAACACATGCGCTTAATGGGCCGTCCCTCCCCATAGTAAGTCAATGGGGAAATTTGGGCCACTCTTGCGCCCCAGGGGTACAACTTATACCCCATTGCGATGTATGTTCTGACAGAGCCTGCCAGCCTCTTCAAATGTGGTAAGTCACGAGTTTCTACGAAATCCTCTCTCAGAGTTATGAGTTGTCAAAGTTTGTCGCAATGCAAAGTCTATGGGACTTTTTCGGCTACTTTTTCGCCCCTCGGGCGAACATCGTACCCCCGATCCCTTAGAAGAGATATAGCACACCATTCCCGATTAAGCCGCACGTTTTGACACCTCATTCAGGGGTCTAGGACAAACGGTGTGGGAGGAGTAGCGCGCCGAAATGTTGTGTGGAATAATAATAATAATAACTAGAATGTACATTTCCTGAAGAAAATGTGAGTGGTGCTTGCAGTGGCAAAACTCGGCACCCGGTTGCTAGGTTGTGTATGCTGGTTTCTCACCCGAAACAAAAGAGCCCACCCCCATGTCTGTGCAATGTTGTGGAGCTGAGATATGGCGTATTCATGTGTTTGTACGGTTGCTAGGGTACTGAAAATGGTTGCTAGGGTGTGGCTGTACAGTTTATGGGGTGATATTTAAAGACCATTTGCCAGTCTGAGTCAAAAGAGCCCAACTCTGTATTTGTACAATGCTCTGGTGCTGAGATATGGCTTGTTAATGTTGATATACGGTTGCTAGGGTGCTGTAAATGGTTGCTGGGGCGTGGCTATGAAGTTGTTATGTCACTACTTATTGTCTGCTTGATAGGCCGAGTCAAAAGAGCCCAGCCTCAAGTCTCTATGACCTTCTGATCCGAATCTATGATCTCACAAATGTTTGCCAATGTTAAGTCTATGGGACTTTTTTCGGACGATTTTTCGGGGCCGAAAACAAACATCGTACACCCGATCGCTTAGAAAAGATATAGCACACCTCTCCTCAATAAGCCGGTCGATTTGACACCTCATTCGTGGGTCTACGACAAACGGTGCCGGAGGAGTAGCGCGCCGAAGTTTTGTCAAGGTGAATAGTAATCACAACACTAGAATGTACATTTCCTGAAGAAAATGTGAGTGGTGCTTGCAGTGGCAAAACTCGGCACCCGGTTGCTAGGTTGTGTATGCTGGTTTCTCACCCGAAACAAAAGAGCCCACCCCCATGTCTGTGCGATGTTCTGGTCCTGAGATATGGCTTATTCATGTGTTTGTACGGTTGCTAGGGTACTGAAAATGGTTGCTAGGGTGTGTTGAGGCGGATGCTAAGGTGTTCTGGGTGGTTGCTAGGCGGTTGCTAGGGTGTTCTGGGTGGTTGCTAGGGCGTTGCTTTGCGGTTGCTAAGGTATTCTGGGTGGTTGCTAGGCGGTTGCTAGGGTGTTGCTATGCGGTTGCTAGGGTATTCTGGGTGGTTGCTAGGGCGTTGCTAGGCAGTTGCTAAGGTATTCTGGGTGGTTGCTAGGCGGTTGCTAGGGTGTTCTGGGTGGTTGCTAGGGTGTTGCTAGGCGGTTGCTAAGGTGTTCTGTGTGGTTGCTAGGCAGTTGCTAAGGTGTTCTGGGTGGTTGCTAGGGTGTTGCTAGGTGGTTGCTAAGGTGTTCTGGGTGGTTGCTAGGCGGTTGCTAGGGTGTTCTGGGTGGTTGCTAGGCGGTTGCTAAGGTGTTCTGGGTGGTTGCTAGGGCGTTGCTAGGCGGTTGCTAAGGTGTTCTGGGTGGTTGCTAGGCGGTTGCTAAGGTATTCTGGGTGGTTGCTATGGTGTTGCTAGGCAGTTGGTAGTTGTCACAGATGGTTACTATGGAGTATTTATAGAGTTCTTAGCATGTTCTTAGCCTGATTTAGCACTTAGCTAATCACTATTAGCATGTAGCTATTCACTGCTAGCATGTGTAGCATGTTGGAAGTCCTGTTTGCTAGCATGAGTCAAAAGACCCAACCCCCATGTCTGTACGATGTTCTGATGCAGAGATATAGGTCTTGATAAACGGTTGCTAGGGTACTCTGTTTGGTTGCTATGGAGTGGCTTGGCAGCATCCAATGATGATACTCCAAAAGCTCCTTACCAGTATGAATGATATAAACCAACCCCCATGCCTCTATGACATTCAGATGTGAAGATATCCCTCTGTGGATTTAGGTTGCTAGGGGGCTTGATAATGGTTGCTAGGGCGTGGCTAGGAAGTAATGAAGGTGATTTGTGATTGGCTGTTGATGCCCTGAGTCAAACAAACCCACCCTCGTGTTTCTATGAGACTTCTATCCAAAGATATCCCTTTGATCTTTTTCAATGGAAGTCTATGGGATCAGTTGCTAAGGAGCTCTAAATGGTTGCTAGGGCGTGGCTTGATAGCTTCACGATGATCCTGAGATAGTGATTGGTTGCATGAGTAAATTGAGCCCACCCCCTTGTCTCTGTGACACTGTGATCCAGAGCTGTGGTCAATACAAAATCCCTATGCAAGTTACCATAGTAAGAAAAACACATGCGTTTCATGGGCCGTCCCTCCCCATAGTAAGTCAATGGGGAAATTTGGGCCACTCTTGCGCCCCAGGGGTACAACTTATACCCCATTGCGATGTATGTTCTGACAGAGCCTGCCAGCCTCTTCAAATGTGGTAAGTCACGAGTTTCTACGAAATCCTCTCTCAGAGTTATGAGTTGTCAAAGTTTGTCGCAATGCAAAGTCTATGGGACTTTTTCGGCTACTTTTTCGCCCCTCGGGCGAACATCGTACCCCCGATCCCTTAGAAGAGATATAGCACACCATTCCCGAATAATCCGCACGTTTTGACACCTCATTCATGGGTCTAGGACAAACGGTGTGGGAGGAGTAGCGCGCCGAAATGTTGTGTGGAATAATAATAATAATAATAATAAGTATGGAGAATAACAATAGTGATGCCTTGCTTCGCAAGCACCACTAACTAGAATGTACATTTCCTGAAGAAAATGTGAGTGGTGCTTGCAGTGGCAAAACTCGGCACCCGGTAGATGCTACTGTGATGCAAAAGAGCCCATCCCCATGTCTGTACAATGTCGTGGAGCTGAGATATGGCTTATTCATGTGTTTGTACGGTTGCTAGGGTACTGAAAATGGTTGCTAGGGTGTGGCTATACAGTTTATGGGGTGATATTTAAAGACTATTTGCCAGTCTGAGTCAAAAGAGCCTGACTCTGTATTTGTACAATGCTCTGGTGCTGAGATATGGCTTGTTAATGTTGATATACGGTTGCTAGGGTGCTGTAAATGGTTGCTGGGGCGTGGCTATGAAGTTGTTATGTCACTACTTATTGTCTGCTTGATAGGCCGAGTCAAAAGAGCCCTGCCTCAAGTCTCTATGACCTTCTGATCCGAATATATGATCTCACAAATGTTTGCCAATGTTAAGTCTATGGGAGTTTTTCGGACGATTTTTCGGCCGCCGAAAACAAACATCGTACACCCGATCGCTTAGAAAAGATATAGCACACCTCTCCTCAATAAGCCGGTCGATTTGACACCTCATTCGTGGGTCTACGACAAACGGTGCCGGAGGAGTAGCGCGCCGAAGTTTTGTCAAGGTGAATAGTAATCACAACACTAGAATGTACATTTCCTGAAGAAAATGTGAGTGGTGCTTGCAGTGGCAAAACTCGGCACCCGGTTGCTAGGTTGTGTATGCTGGTTTCTCACCCGAAACAAAAGAACCCACCCCCATGTCTGTGCGATGTTCTGGTGCTGAGATATGGCTTATTCATGTGTTTGTACGGTTGCTAGGGTACTGAAAATGGTTGCTAGGGTGTGTTGAGGCGGATGCTAAGGTGTTCTGGGTGGTTGCTAGGCGGTTGCTAGGGTGTTCTGGGTGGTTGCTAGGGCGTTGCTAGGCGGTTGCTAAGGTATTCTGGGTGGTTGCTAGGCGGTTGCTGGGGTGTTGCTAGGCGGTTGCTAGGGTATTCTGGGTGGTTGCTAGGGCGTTGCTAGGCAGTTGCTAAGGTATTCTGGGTGGTTGCTAGGCGGTTGCTAGGGTGTTCTGGGTGGTTGCTAGGGTGTTGCTAGGCGGTTGCTAAGGTGTTCTGTGTGGTTGCTAGGCGGTTGCTAAGGTGTTCTGGGTGGTTGCTAGGGTGTTGCTAGGTGGTTGCTAAGGTGTTCTGGGTGGTTGCTAGGCGGTTGCTAGGGTGTTCTGGGTGGTTGCTAGGCGGTTGCTAAGGTGTTCTGGGTGGTTGCTTGAGTGTTGCTAAGGTGTTCTGGGTGGTTGCTATGGTGTTGCTAGGCAGTTGGTAGTTGTCACAGATGGTTACTATGGAGTATTTATAGAGTTCTTAGCATGTTCTTAGCCTGATTTAGCACTTAGCTAATCACTATTAGCATGTAGCTATTCACTGCTAGCATGTGTAGCATGTTGGAAGTCCTGTTTGCTAGCATGAGTCAAAAGACCCAACCCCCATGTCTGTACGATGTTCTGATGCAGAGATATAGGTCGTGATAAACGGTTGCTAGGGTACTCTGTTTGGTTGCTATGGAGTGGCTTGGCAGCATCCAATGATGATATTCCAAAAGCTCCTTGCCAGTATGAATGATATAAACCAACCCCCATGCCTCTATGACATTCAGATGTGAAGATATCCCTCTGTGGATTTGGGTTGCTAGGGGGCTTGATAATGGTTGCTAGGGCGTGGCTAGGAAGTAATGAAGGTGATTTGTGATTGGCTGTTGATGCCCTGAGTCAAACAAACCCACCCTCGTGTTTCTATGAGACTTCTATCCAAAGATATCCCTTTGATCTTTTTCAATGGAAGTCTATGGGATCAGTTGCTAAGGAGCTGTAAATGGTTGCTAGGGCGTGGCTTGATAGCTTCACGGTGATCCTGAGATAGTGATTGGTTGCCTGAGTAAATTGAGCCCACCCCCTTGTCTCTGTGACACTGTGATCCAGAGCTGTGGTCAATACAAAATCCCAAAGAAGCAAAGTGTTGCTAGGTGGTTGCTAAGGTGTTCTGGGTGGTTGCTAGGCGGTTGCTAGGGTGTTCTGGGTGGTTGCTAGGCGGTTGCTAAGGTGTTCTGGGTGGTTGCTAGGGCGTTGCTATGCGGTTGCTAAGGTGTTCTGGGTGGTTGCTAGGCAGTTGCTAAGGTGTTCTGGGTGGTTGCTAGGGTGTTGCTAGGCGGTTGCTAGGGTGTTCTGGGTGGTTGCTAGGGCGTTGCTATGCGGTTGCTAAGGTATTCTGGGTGGTTGCTAGGCGGTTGCTAGGGTGTTGCTATGCGGTTGCTAGGGTATTCTGGGTGGTTGCTAGGGCGTTGCTAGGCAGTTGCTAAGGTATTCTGGGTGGTTGCTAGGCGGTTGCTAGGGTGTTCTGGTTGGTTGCTAGGGTGTTGCTAGGCGGTTGCTAAGGTGTTCTGTGTGGTTGCTAGGCAGTTGCTAAGGTGTTCTGGGTGGTTGCTAGGGTGTTGCTAGGGTGTTGCTGAGGTGTTCTGGGTGGTTGCTAGGCGGTTGCTAGGGTGTTCTGGGTGGTTGCTAGGCGGTTGCTAAGGTGTTCTGGGTGGTTGCTAGGGCGTTGCTGGGCGGTTGCTAAGGTGTTCTGGGTGGTTGCTAGGCGGTTGCTAAGGTATTCTGGGTGGTTGCTATGGTGTTGCTAGGCAGTTGGTAGTTGTCACAGATGGTTACTATGGCGTATTTATAGAGTTCTTAGCATGTTCTTAGCCTGATTTAGCACTTAGCTAATCACTATTAGCATGTAGCTATTCACTGCTAGCATGTGTAGCATGTTGGAAGTCCTGTTTGCTAGCATGAGTCAAAAGACCCAACCCCCATGTCTGTACGATGTTCTGATGCAGAGATATAGGTCTTGATAAACGGTTGCTAGGGTACTCTGTTTGGTTGCTATGGAGTGGCTTGGCAGCATCCAATGATGATACTCCAAAAGCTCCTTGCCAGTATGAATGATATAAACCAACCCCCATGCCTCTATGACATTCAGATGTGAAGATATCCCTCTGTGGATTTGGGTTGCTAGGGGGCTTGATAATGGTTGCTAGGGCGTGGCTAGGAAGTAATGAAGGTGATTTGTGATTGGCTGTTGATGCCCTGAGTCAAACAAACCCACCCTCGTGTTTCTATGAGACTTCTATCCAAAGATATCCCTTTGATCTTTTTCAATGGAAGTCTATGGGATCAGTTGCTAAGGAGCTCTAAATGGTTGCTAGGGCGTGGCTTGATAGCTTCACGATGATCCTGAGATAGTGATTGGTTGCCTGAGTAAATTGAGCCCACCCCCTTGTCTCTGTGACACTGTGATCCAGAGCTGTGGTCAATACAAAATCCCAAAGAAGCAAAGTGTTGCTAGGCGGTTGCTAAGGTGTTCTGGGTGGTTGCTAGGGCGTTGCTATGCGGTTGCTAAGGTGTTCTGGGTGGTTGCTAGGCAGTTGCTAAGGTGTTCTGGGTGGTTGCTAGGGTGTTGCTAGGTGGTTGCTAAGGTGTTCTGGGTGGTTGCTAGGCGGTTGCTAGGGTGTTCTGGGTGGTTGCTAGGGCGTTGCTAGGCGGTTGCTAAGGTGTTCTGGGTGGTTGCTAGGGCGTTGCTAGGCGGTTGCTAAGGTGTTCTGGGTGGTTGCTAGGCGGTTGCTAAGGTATTCTGGGTGGTTGCTATGGTGTTGCTAGGCAGTTGGTAGTTGTCACAGATGGTTACTATGGAGTATTTATAGAGTTCTTAGCATGTTCTTAGCCTGATTTAGCACTTAGCTAATCACTATTAGCATATAGCTATTCACTGCTAGCATGTGTAGCATGTTGGAAGTCCTGTTTGCTAGCATGAGTCAAAAGACCCAACCCCCATGTCTGTACGATGTTCTGATGCAGAGATATAGGTCTTGATAAACGGTTGTTAGGGTACTCTGTTTGGTTGCTATGGAGTGGCTTGGCAGCATCCAATGATGATACTCCAAAAGCTCCTTACCAGTATGAATGATATAAACCAACCCCCATGCCTCTATGACATTCAGATGTGAAGATATCCCTCTGTGGATTTAGGTTGCTAGGGGGCTTGATAATGGTTGCTAGGGCGTGGCTAGGAAGTAATGAAGGTGATTTGTGATTGGCTGTTGATGCCCTGAGTCAAACAAACCCACCCTCGTGTTTCTATGAGACTTCTATCCAAAGATATCCCTTTGATCTTTTTCAATGGAAGTCTATGGGATCAGTTGCTAAGGAGCTCTAAATGGTTGCTAGGGCGTGGCTTGATAGCTTCACGATGATCCTGAGATAGTGATTGGTTGCATGAGTAAATTGAGCCCACCCCCTTGTCTCTGTGACACTGTGATCCAGAGCTGTGGTCAATACAAAATCCCTATGCAAGTTACCATAGTAAGAAAAACACATGCGTTTCATGGGCCGTCCCTCCCCATAGTAAGTCAATGGGGAAATTTGGGCCACTCTTGCGCCCCAGGGGTACAACTTATACCCCATTGCGATGTATGTTCTGACAGAGCGTGCCAGCCTCTTCAAATGTGGTAAGTCACGAGTTTCTACGAAATCCTCTCTCAGAGTTATGAGTTGTCAAAGTTTGTCGCAATGCAAAGTCTATGGGACTTTTTCGGCTACTTTTTCGCCCCTCGGGCGAACATCGTACCCCCGATCCCTTAGAAGAGATATAGCACACCATTCCCGAATAATCCGCACGTTTTGACACCTCATTCATGGGTCTAGGACAAACGGTGTGGGAGGAGTAGCGCGCCGAAATGTTGTGTGGAATAATAATAATAATAATAATAAGTATGGAGAATAACAATAGTGATGCCTTGCTTCGCAAGCACCACTAACTAGAATGTACATTTCCTGAAGAAAATGTGAGTGGTGCTTGCAGTGGCAAAACTCGGCACCCGGTTGTTTCTAGTATGAATTACCATGTTTCTAGCATGATTTACCACGTTCTAGTATGATTTACCATGATTTACCACATTGTAGTATGATTTACCATGCTTCTAGTATTATTTACCATGATTTACCATGTTTCTAGTATGATTTACCATGATTTACCACATTGTACTATGATTTACCATGATTTACCACATTGTACTATGATTTACCATGTTTCTAGTTTGATTTACCATGATCTACCGCATTGTAGTATGATTTACCATGTTTCTAGTATGATTTACCATGATTTACCACATTGTAATATGATTTACCATGTTTCTAGTAAGATTTACCATGATTTACCACATTATAGTATGATTTACCATGTTTCTAGTATGAATTACCATGATTTACCACGTTCTAGGATGATTTACCATAGTTTACCATGATTTACCATAGTTTACCATGATGTACCACGAGTCACCACATTCTAATATGATTTACCATGATTTACCATGTTTCTAGTATGATTTAGCATGATTTACCACATTGTAATATGATTTACCATGTTTCTAATATGATTTACCATGATTTACCATGTTTCTAGTATGATTTACCATGATTTACCATATTGTAGTATGATTTACTGTGTTTGTAGTATGATTTACCATGTTTGTAGTATGATTCACCACGATTTACCACATTGTACTATGATTTACCATGTTTGTAGTATGATTTACCACGCTTTACCACGTTCTAGCATGATTTACCTTGATTGACCACGGTCCAGTATGAGATAGTGATTGGTTGCCTGAGTAAATTGAGCCCACCCCCTTGTCTCTGTGACACTGTGATCCAGAGCTGTGGTCAATACAAAATCCCTATGCAAGTTACCATAGTAGGAAAAAAAACACATGCGCTTAATGGGCCTTCCCTCCCCATAGTAAGTCAATGGGGAAATTTGGGCCGCTCTTGCGCCCCAGGGGTACAACTTATACCCCATTGTGAGGTATGTTCTGACAGAGCCTGCCAGCCTCTTCAAATGTGGTAACCCACATGTTTCTACGAATTCCTCGCTCTGAGCTATGAGTGGTCAAAGTTCGCCGCAATGTTAAGTCAATGGGATTTTTCGGCGACTTTTTCGGCCCCGGGGCGAACATCGTACCCCCGATCCCTTAGAAGAGATATAGCACACCATTCCCGAATAGGACGCACGATTTGACGCCTCATTCGTGGGTCTAGGACAAACGGTGCGGGAGGAGTAGCGCGCCGAAATTTTGTCCGGAAGAAGAATAATAATAATAAGTATGGAGAATAACAATAGTGATGCCTTGCTTCGCAAGCACCACTAATAAGTATGGAGAATAACAATAGTGATGCCTTGCTTCGCAAGCACCACTAACTAGAATGTACATTTCCTGAAGAAAATGTGAGTGGTGCTTGCAGTGGCAAAACTCGGCACCCGGTTGCTAGGTTGTGTATGCTGGTTTCTCACCCGAAACAAAAGAGCCCACCCCCATGTCTGTGCGATGTTCTGGTGCTGAGATATGGCGTATTCATGTGTTTGTACGGTTGCTAGGATACTCTAAATGGTTGCTATGGTGTGGCTATAGAGTTTATGGGGTGATATTGAAAGACCATTTGCCAGTCTGAGTCAAAAGAGCCCAACTTTGTATTTGTACAATGCTCTGGTGCTGAGATATGGCTTGTTAATGTTGATATACGGTTGCTAGGGTGCTGTAAATGGTTGCTAGGGCGTGGCTATGAAGTTGTTATGTCACTACTTATTGTCTGCTTGATAGGCCGAGTCAAAAGAGCCCTGCCTCAAGTCTCTATGACCTTCTGATCCGAATATATGATCTCACAAATGTTTGCCAATATTAAGTCTATGGGACTTTTTTCGGACGATTTTTCGGGGCCGAAAACAAACATCGTACACCCGATCGCTTAGAAAAGATATAGCACACCTCTCCTCAATAAGCCGGTCGATTTGACACCTCATTCGTGGGTCAACGACAAACGGTGCCGGAGGAGTAGCGCGCCGAAGTTTTGTCAAGGTGAATAGTAATCACAACACTAGAATGTACATTTCCTGAAGAAAATGTGAGTGGTGCTTGCAGTGGCAAAACTCGGCACCCGGTTGCTAGGTTGTGTATGCTGGTTTCTCACCCGAAACAAAAGAGCCCACCCCCATGTCTGTGCGATGTTCTGGTGCTGAGATATGGCTTATTCATGTGTTTGTACGGTTGCTAGGGTACTGAAAATGGTTGCTAGGGTGTGTTGAGGCGGATGCTAAGGTGTTCTGGGTGGTTGCTAGGCGGTTGCTAGGGTGTTCTGGGTGGTTGCTAGGGCGTTGCTATGCGGTTGCTAAGGTATTCTGGGTGGTTGCTAGGCGGTTGCTGGGGTGTTGCTAGGCGGTTGCTAGGGTATTCTGGGTGGTTGCTAGGGCGTTGCTAGGCAGTTGCTAAGGTATTCTGGGTGGTTGCTAGGCGGTTGCTAGGGTGTTCTGGTTGGTTGCTAGGGTGTTGCTAGGCGGTTGCTAGGCAGTTGCTAAGGTGTTCTGGGTGGTTGCTAGGGTGTTGCTAGGTGGTTGCTAAGGTGTTCTGGGTGGTTGCTAGGTGGTTGCTAGGGTGTTCTGGGTGGTTGCTAGGCGGTTGCTAAGGTGTTCTGGGTGGTTGCTAGGGCGTTGCTAGGCGGTTGCTAAGGTGTTCTGGGTGGTTGCTAGGCGGTTGCTAAGGTATTCTGGGTGGTTGCTATGGTGTTGCTAGGCAGTTGGTAGTTGTCACAGATGGTTACTATGGAGTATTTATAGAGTTCTTAGCATGTTCTTAGCCTGATTTAGCACTTAGCTAATCACTATTAGCATGTAGCTATTCACTGCTAGCATGTGTAGCATGTTGGAAGTCCTGTTTGCTAGCATGAGTCAAAAGACCCAACCCCCATGTCTGTACGATGTTCTGATGCAGAGATATAGGTCTTGATAAACGGTTGCTAGGGTACTCTGTTTGGTTGCTATGGAGTGGCTTGGCAGCATCCAATGATGATACTCCAAAAGCTCCTTGCCAGTATGAATGATATAAACCAACCCCCATGCCTCTATGACATTCAGATGTGAAGATATCCCTCTGTGGATTTGGGTTGCTAGGGGGCTTGATAATGGTTGCTAGGGCGTGGCTAGGAAGTAATGAAGGTGATTTGTGATTGGCTGTTGATGCCCTGAGTCAAACAAACCCACCCTCGTGTTTCTATGAGACTTCTATCCAAAGATATCCCTTTGATCTTTTTCAATGGAAGTCTATGGGATCAGTTGCTAAGGAGCTCTAAATGGTTGCTAGGGCGTGGCTTGATAGCTTCACGATGATCCTGAGATAGTGATTGGTTGCCTGAGTAAATTGAGCCCACCCCCTTGTCTCTGTGACACTGCGATCCAGAGCTGTGGTCAATACAAAATCCCTATGCAAGTTACCATAGTAAGAAAAACACATGCGTTTAATGGGACGTCCCTCCCCATAGTAAGTCAATGGGGAAATTTGGGCCGCTCTTGCGCCCCAGGGGTACAACTTATACCCCATTGTGAGGTATGTTCTGACAGAGCCTGCCAGCCTCTTCAAATGTGGTAACCCACATGTTTGTACGAAATCCTCGCTCTGAGCTATGAGTGGTCAAAGTTCGCCGCAATGTTAAGTCAATGGGATTTTTCGGCTACTTTTTCGCCCCCGGGGCGAACATCGTACCCCCGATCCCTTAGAAAAGATATAGCACACCATTCCCGAATAGGACGCACGATTTGACGCCTCATTCGTGGGTCTAGGACAAACGGTGCGGGAGGAGTAGCGCGCCGAAATTTTGTGTGGAAGAAGAAGAATAATAATAATAAGTATGGAGAATAACAATAGTGATGCCTTGCTTCGCAAGCACCACTAACTAGAATGTACATTTCCTGAAGAAAATGTGAGTGGTGCTTGCAGTGGCAAAACTCGGCACCCGGTTGCTAGGTTGTGTATGCTGGTTTCTCACCCGAAACAAAAGAGCCCACCCCCATGTCTGCGCGATGTTCTGGTGCTGAGATATGGCTTATTCATGTGTTTGTACGGTTGCTAGGGTACTGAAAATGGTTGCTAGGGTGTGTTGAGGCGGATGCTAAGGTGTTCTGGGTGGTTGCTAGGCGGTTGCTAGGGTGTTCTGAGTGGTTGCTAGGGCGTTGCTATGCGGTTGCTAAGGTATTCTGGGTGGTTGCTAGGCGGTTGCTGGGGTGTTGCTAGGCGGTTGCTAGGGTATTCTGGGTGGTTGCTAGGGCGTTGCTAGGCAGTTGCTAAGGTATTCTGGGTGGTTGCTAGGCGGTTGCTAGGGTGTTCTGGTTGGTTGCTAGGGTGTTGCTAGGCGGTTGCTAAGGTGTTCTGTGTGGTTGCTAGGCAGTTGCTAAGGTGTTCTGGGTGGTTGCTAGGGTGTTGCTAGGTGGTTGCTAAGGTGTTCTGGGTGGTTGCTAGGTGGTTGCTAGGGTGTTCTGGGTGGTTGCTAGGCGGTTGCTAAGGTGTTCTGGGTGGTTGCTAGGGCGTTGCTAGGCGGTGGCTAAGGTGTTCTGGGTGGTTGCTAGGCGGTTGCTAAGGTATTCTGGGTGGTTGCTATGGTGTTGCTAGGCAGTTGGTAGTTGTCACAGATGGTTACTATGGAGTATTTATAGAGTTCTTAGCATGTTCTTAGCCTGATTTAGCACTTAGCTAATCACTATTAGCATGTAGCTATTCACTGCTAGCATGTGTAGCATGTTGGAAGTCCTGTTTGCTAGCATGAGTCAAAAGAGCCAACCCCCATGTCTCTACGATGTTGTGATGCAGAGATATAGGTCTTGATAAACGGTTGCTAGGGTACTCTGTTTGGTTGCTATGGAGTGGCTTGGCAGCATCCAATGATGATACTCCAAAAGCTCCTTACCAGTATGAATGATATAAACCAACCCCCATGCCTCTATTACATTCAGATGTGAAGATATCCCTCTGTGGATTTGGGTTGCTAGGGGACTTGATAATGGTTGCTAGGGCGTGGCTAGGAAGTAATGAAGGTGATTTGTGATTGGCTGTTGATGCCCTGAGTCAAACAAACCCACCCTCGTGTTTCTACGAGACTTCTATCCAAAGATATCCCTTTGATCTTTTTCAATGGAAGTCTATGGGATCAGTTGCTAAGGAGCTCTAAATGGTTGCTAGGGCGTGGCTTGATAGCTTCACGATGATCCTGAGATAGTGATTGGTTGCCTGAGTAAATTGAGCCCACCCCCTTGTCTCTGTGACACTGTGATCCAGAGCTGTGGTCAATACAAAATCCCTATGCAAGTTACCATAGTAAGAAAAACACATGCGTTTCATGGGCCGTCCCTCCCCATAGTAAGTCAATGGGGAAATTTGGGCCGCTCTTGCGCCCCAGGGGTACAACTTATACCCCATTGCGATGTATGTTCTGACAGAGCCTGCCAGCCTCTTCAAATGTGGTAAGTCACGAGTTTCTACGAAATCCTCGGTCAGAGTTATGAGTTGTCAAAGTTTGTCGCAATGCAAAGTCTATGGGACTTTTTCGGCTACTTTTTCGCCCCTCGGGCGAACATCGTACCCCCGATTCCTTAGAAGAGATATAGCACACCATTCCCGAATAATCCGCACGTTTTGACACCTCATTCGTGGGTCTAGGACAAACGGTGTGGGAGGAGTAGCGCGCCGAAATGTTGTGTGGAATAATAATAATAATAATAATAATAAGTATGGAGAATAACAATAGTGATGCCTTGCTTCGCAAGCACCACTAACTAGAATGTACATTTCCTGAAGAAAATGTGAGTGGTGCTTGCAGTGGCAAAACTCGGCACCCGGTTGCTAGGTTGTGTATGCTGGTTTCTCACCCGAAACAAAAGAGCCCACCCCCATGTCTGTGCAATGTTGTGGAGCTGAGATATGGCGTATTCATGTGTTTGTACGGTTGCTAGGGTACTCTAAATGGTTGCTATGGTGTGGCTATAGAGTTTATGGGGTGATATTGAAAGACCATTTGCCAGTCTGAGTCAAAAGAGCCCAACTTTGTATTTGTACAATGCTCTGGTGCTGAGATATGGCTTGTTAATGTTGATATACGGTTGCTAGGGTGCTGTAAATGGTTGCTAGGGCGTGGCTATGAAGTTGTTATGTCACTACTTATTGTCTGCTTGATAGGCCGAGTCAAAAGAGCCCTGCCTCAAGTCTCTATGACCTTCTGATCCGAATATATGATCTCACAAATGTTTGCCAATGTTAAGTCTATGGGAGTTTTTCGGACGATTTTTCGGGGCCGAAAACAAACATCGTACACCCGATCGCTTAGAAAAGATATAGCACACCTCTCCTCAATAAGCCGGTCGATTTGACACCTCATTCGTGGGTCTACGACAAACGGTGCCGGAGGAGTAGCGCGCCGAAGTTTTGTCAAGGTGAATAGTAATCACAACACTAGAATGTACATTTCCTGAAGAAAATGTGAGTGGTGCTTGCAGTGGCAAAACTCGGCACCCGGTAGATGCTACTGTGATGCAAAAGAGCCCATCCCCATGTCTGTACAATGTCGTGGAGCTGAGATATGGCTTATTCATGTGTTTGTACGGTTGCTAGGGTACTGAAAATGGTTGCTAGGGTGTGGCTATACAGTTTATGGGGTGATATTTAAAGACCATTTGCCAGTCTGAGTCAAAAGAGCCTGACTCTGTATTTGTACAATGCTCTGGTGCTGAGATATGGCTTGTTAATGTTGATATACGGTTGCTAGGGTGTTCTAAATGGTTGCTAGGGCGTGGCTATGAAGTTGTTATGTCACTACTTATTGTCTGCTTGATAGGCCGAGTCAAAAGAGCCCTGCCTCAAGTCTCTATGACCTTCTGATCCGAATATATGATCTCACAAATGTTTACCAATGTTAAGTCTATGGGACTTTTTTCGGACGATTTTTCGGGGCCGAAAACAAACATCGTACACCCGATCGCTTAGAAAAGATATAGCACACCTCTCCTCAATAAGCCGGTCGATTTGACACCTCATTCGTGGGTCTACGACAAACGGTGCCGGAGGAGTAGCGCGCCGAAGTTTTGTCAAGGTGAATAGTAATCACAACACTAGAATGTACATTTCCTGAAGAAAATGTGAGTGGTGCTTGCAGTGGCAAAACTCGGCACCCGGTTGCTAGGTTGTGTATGCTGGTTTCTCACCCGAAACAAAAGAGCCCACCCCCATGTCTGTGCGATGTTCTGGTGCTGAGATATGGCTTATTCATGTGTTTGTACGGTTGCTAGGGTACTGAAAATGGTTGCTAGGGTGTGTTGAGGCGGATGCTAAGGTGTTCTGGGTGGTTGCTAGGGTGTTCTGGGTGGTTGCTAGGGCGTTGCTATGCGGTTGCTAAGGTATTCTGGGTGGTTGCTAGGCGGTTGCTGGGGTGTTGCTATGCGGTTGCTAGGGTATTCTGGGTGGTTGCTAGGGCGTTGCTAGGCAGTTGCTAAGGTATTCTGGGTGGTTGCTAGGCGGTTGCTAGGGTGTTCTGGGTGGTTGCTAGGGTGTTGCTAGGCGGTTGCTAAGGTGTTCTGTGTGGTTGCTAGGGTGTTGCTAGGTGGTTGCTAAGGTGTTCTGGGTGGTTGCTAGGCGGTTGCTAGGGTGTTCTGGTTGGTTGCTAGGGTGTTGCTAGGCGGTTGCTAAGGTGTTCTGTGTGGTTGCTAGGGCGTTGCTAGGCGGTTGCTAAGGTATTCTGGGTGGTTGCTAGGCAGTTGCTGGGGTGTTGCTAGGCGGTTGCTAGGGTATTCTGGGTGGTTGCTAGGGCGTTGCTAGGCAGTTGCTAAGGTATTCTGGGTGGTTGCTAGGCGGTTGCTAGGGTGTTCTGGGTGGTTGCTAGGGTGTTGCTAGGCGGTTGCTAAGGTGTTCTGTGTGGTTGCTAGGCGGTTGCTAAGGTGTTCTGGGTGGTTGCTAGGGTGTTGCTAGGTGGTTGCTAAGGTGTTCTGGGTGGTTGCTAGGCGGTTGCTAGGGTGTTCTGGGTGGTTGCTAGGCGGTTGCTAAGGTGTTCTGGGTGGTTGCTAGGGTGTTGCTAAGGTGTTCTGGGTGGTTGCTAGGCGGTTGCTAGGGTGTTCTGGGTGGTTGCTAGGGCGTTGCTAGGCGGTTGCTAAGGTGTTCTGGGTGGTTGCTAGGGCGTTGCTAGGCGGTTGCTAAGGTGTTCTGGGTGGTTGCTAGGCGGTTGCTAAGGTATTCTGGGTGGTTGCTATGGTGTTGCTAGGCAGTTGGTAGTTGTCACAGATGGTTACTATGGAGTATTTATAGAGTTCTTAGCATGTTCTTAGCCTGATTTAGCACTTAGCTAATCACTATTAGCATGTAGCTATTCACTGCTAGCATGTGTAGCATGTTGGAAGTCCTGTTTGCTAGCATGAGTCAAAAGACCCAACCCCCATGTCTGTACGATGTTCTGATGCAGAGATATAGGTCTTGATAAATGGTTGCTAGGGTACTCTGTTTGGTTGCTATGGAGTGGCTTGGCAGCATCCAATGATGATACTCCAAAAGCTCCTTGCCAGTATGAATGATATAAACCAACCCCCATGCCTCTATGACATTCAGATGTGAAGATATCCCTCTGTGGATTTGGGTTGCTAGGGGGCTTGATAATGGTTGCTAGGGCGTGGCTAGGAAGTAATGAAGGTGATTTGTGATTGGCTGTTGATGCCCTGAGTCAAACAAACCCACCCTCGTGTTTCTATGAGACTTCTATCCAAAGATATCCCTTTGATCTTTTTCAATGGAAGTCTATGGGATCAGTTGCTAAGGAGCTCTAAATGGTTGCTAGGGCGTGGCTTGATAGCTTCACGATGATCCTGAGATAGTGATTGGTTGCCTGAGTAAATTGAGCCCACCCCCTTGTCTCTGTGACACTGTGATCCAGAGCTGTGGTCAATACAAAATCCCTATGCAAGTTACCATAGTAGGAAAAAAAAACACATGCGCTTAATGGGCCGTCCCTCCCCATAGTAAGTCAATGGGGAAATTTGGGCCACTCTTGCGCCCCAGGGGTACAACTTATACCCCATTGCGATGTATGTTCTGACAGAGCCTGCCAGCCTCTTCAAATGTGGTAAGTCACGAGTTTCTACGAAATCCTCTCTCAGAGTTATGAGTTGTCAAAGTTTGTCGCAATGCAAAGTCTATGGGACTTTTTCGGCTACTTTTTCGCCCCTCGGGCGAACATCGTACCCCCGATCCCTTAGAAGAGATATAGCACACCATTCCCGATTAAGCCGCACGTTTTGACACCTCATTCAGGGGTCTAGGACAAACGGTGTGGGAGGAGTAGCGCGCCGAAATGTTGTGTGGAATAATAATAATAATAATAAGTATGGAGAATAACAATAGTGATGCCTTGCTTCGCAAGCACCACTAACTAGAATGTACATTTCCTGAAGAAAATGTGAGTGGTGCTTGCAGTGGCAAAACTCGGCACCCGGTTGCTAGGTTGTGTATGCTGGTTTCTCACCCGAAACAAAAGAGCCCACCCCCATGTCTGTGCGATGTTCTGGTGCTGAGATATGGCTTATTCATGTGTTTGTACGGTTGCTAGGGTACTGAAAATGGTTGCTAGGGTGTGTTGAGGCGGATGCTAAGGTGTTCTGGGTGGTTGCTAGGTGGTTGCTAGGGCGTTGCTAGGCGGTTGCTAAGGTGTTCTGGGTGGTTGCTAGGCGGTTGCTAAGGTATTCTGGGTGGTTGCTATGGTGTTGCTAGACAGTTGGTAGTTGTTACAGATGGTTACTATGGAGTATTTATAGAGTTCTTAGCATGTTCTTAGCCTGATTTAGCACTTAGCTAATCACTATTAGCATGTAGCTATTCACTGCTAGCATGTGTAGCATGTTGGAAGTCCTGTTTGCTAGCATGAGTCAAAAGACCCAACCCCCATGTCTGTACGATGTTCTGATGCAGAGATATAGGTCTTGATAAACGGTTGCTAGGGTACTCTGTTTGGTTGCTATGGAGTGGCTTGGCAGCATCCAATGATGATACTCCAAAAGCTCCTTGCCAGTATGAATGATATAAACCAACCCCCATGCCTCTATGACATTCAGATGTGAAGATATCCCTCTGTGGATTTGGGTTGCTAGGGGGCTTGATAATGGTTGCTAGGGCGTGGCTAGGAAGTAATGAAGGTGATTTGTGATTGGCTGTTGATGCCCTGAGTCAAACAAACCCACCCTCGTGTTTCTATGACAGTTCTATCCAAAGATATCATTTTGATCTTTTTCAATGGAAGTCTATGGGATCAGTTGCTAAGGAGCTCTAAATGGTTGCTAGGGCGTGGCTTGATAGCTTCACGATGATCCTGAGATAGTGATTGGTTGCCTGAGTAAATTGAGCCCACCCCCTTGTCTCTGTGACACTGCGATCCAGAGCTGTGGTCAATACAAAATCCCTATGCAAGTTACCATAGTAGGAAAAAAAACACATGCGCTTAATGGGCCACCCCCCCCCTATAGTAAGTCAATGGGGAAATTTGGGCCGCTCTTGCGCCCCAGGGGTACAACTTATACCCCATTGTGAGGTATGTTCTGACAGAGCCTGCCAGCCTCTTCAAATGTGGTAAGTCACGAGTTTCTACGAAATCCTCGCTCTGAGCTATGAGTGGTCAAAGTTCGCCGCAATGTTAAGTCAATGGGATTTTTCGGCTACTTTTTCGCCCCCGGGGCGAACATCGTACCCCCGATCCCTTAGAAGAGATATAGCACACCATTCCCGAATAGGACGCACGATTTGACGCCTCATTCGTGGGTCTAGGACAAACGGTGCGGGAGGAGTAGCGCGCCGAAATTTTGTGTGGAAGAAGAAGAATAATAATAATAAGTATGGAGAATAACAATAGTGATGCCTTGCTTCGCAAGCACCACTAACTAGAATGTACATTTCCTGAAGAAAATGTGAGTGGTGCTTGCAGTGGCAAAACTCGGCACCCGGTTGCTAGGTTGTGTATGCTGGTTTCTCACCCGAAACAAAAGAGCCCACCCCCATGTCTGTGCGATGTTCTGGTGCTGAGATATGGCTTATTCATGTGTTTGTACGGTTGCTAGGGTACTGAAAATGGTTGCTAGGGTGTGTTGAGGCGGATGCTAAGGTGTTCTGGGTGGTTGCTAGGCGGTTGCTAGGGTGTTCTGGGTGGTTGCTAGGGCGTTGCTATGCGGTTGCTAAGGTATTCTGGGTGGTTGCTAGGCGGTTGCTGGGGTGTTGCTAGGCGGTTGCTAGGGTATTCTGGGTGGTTGCTAGGGCGTTGCTAGGCAGTTGCTAAGGTATTCTGGGTGGTTGCTAGGCGGTTGCTAGGGTGTTCTGGTTGGTTGCTAGGGTGTTGCTAGGCGGTTGCTAGGCAGTTGCTAAGGTGTTCTGGGTGGTTGCTAGGGTGTTGCTAGGTGGTTGCTAAGGTGTTCTGGGTGGTTGCTAGGTGGTTGCTAGGGTGTTCTGGGTGGTTGCTAGGCGGTTGCTAAGGTGTTCTGGGTGGTTGCTAGGGCGTTGCTAGGCGGTTGCTAAGGTGTTCTGGGTGGTTGCTAGGCGGTTGCTAAGGTATTCTGGGTGGTTGCTATGGTGTTGCTAGGCAGTTGGTAGTTGTCACAGATGGTTACTATGGAGTATTTATAGAGTTCTTAGCATGTTCTTAGCCTGATTTAGCACTTAGCTAATCACTATTAGCATGTAGCTATTCACTGCTAGCATGTGTAGCATGTTGGAAGTCCTGTTTGCTAGCATGAGTCAAAAGACCCAACCCCCATGTCTGTACGATGTTCTGATGCAGAGATATAGGTCTTGATAAACGGTTGCTAGGGTACTCTGTTTGGTTGCTATGGAGTGGCTTGGCAGCATCCAATGATGATACTCCAAAAGCTCCTTGCCAGTATGAATGATATAAACCAACCCCCATGCCTCTATGACATTCAGATGTGAAGATATCCCTCTGTGGATTTGGGTTGCTAGGGGGCTTGATAATGGTTGCTAGGGCGTGGCTAGGAAGTAATGAAGGTGATTTGTGATTGGCTGTTGATGCCCTGAGTCAAACAAACCCACCCTCGTGTTTCTATGAGACTTCTATCCAAAGATATCCCTTTGATCTTTTTCAATGGAAGTCTATGGGATCAGTTGCTAAGGAGCTCTAAATGGTTGCTAGGGCGTGGCTTGATAGCTTCACGATGATCCTGAGATAGTGATTGGTTGCCTGAGTAAATTGAGCCCACCCCCTTGTCTCTGTGACACTGCGATCCAGAGCTGTGGTCAATACAAAATCCCTATGCAAGTTACCATAGTAAGAAAAACACATGCGTTTAATGGGACGTCCCTCCCCATAGTAAGTCAATGGGGAAATTTGGGCCGCTCTTGCGCCCCAGGGGTACAACTTATACCCCATTGTGAGGTATGTTCTGACAGAGCCTGCCAGCCTCTTCAAATGTGGTAACCCACATGTTTGTACGAAATCCTCGCTCTGAGCTATGAGTGGTCAAAGTTCGCCGCAATGTTAAGTCAATGGGATTTTTCGGCTACTTTTTCGCCCCCGGGGCGAACATCGTACCCCCGATCCCTTAGAAAAGATATAGCACACCATTCCCGAATAGGACGCACGATTTGACGCCTCATTCGTGGGTCTAGGACAAACGGTGCGGGAGGAGTAGCGCGCCGAAATTTTGTGTGGAAGAAGAAGAATAATAATAATAAGTATGGAGAATAACAATAGTGATGCCTTGCTTCGCAAGCACCACTAACTAGAATGTACATTTCCTGAAGAAAATGTGAGTGGTGCTTGCAGTGGCAAAACTCGGCACCCGGTTGCTAGGTTGTGTATGCTGGTTTCTCACCCGAAACAAAAGAGCCCACCCCCATGTCTGTGCGATGTTCTGGTGCTGAGATATGGCTTATTCATGTGTTTGTACGGTTGCTAGGGTACTGAAAATGGTTGCTAGGGTGTGTTGAGGCGGATGCTAGGGTGTTGCTATGCGGTTGCTAGGGTATTCTGGGTGGTTGCTAGGGCGTTGCTAGGCAGTTGCTAAGGTATTCTGGGTGGTTGCTAGGCGGTTGCTAGGGTGTTCTGGTTGGTTGCTAGGGTGTTGCTAGGCGGTTGCTAAGGTGTTCTGTGTGGTTGCTAGGCAGTTGCTAAGGTGTTCTGGGTGGTTGCTAGGGTGTTGCTAGGTGGTTGCTAAGGTGTTCTGGGTGGTTGCTAGGCGGTTGCTAGGGTATTCTGGGTGGTTGCTAGGCGGTTGCTAGGGTGTTCTGGTTGGTTGCTAGGGTGTTGCTAGGCGGTTGCTAAGGTGTTCTGTGTGGTTGCTAGGCAGTTGCTAAGGTGTTGCTAGGTGGTTGCTAAGGTGTTCTGGGTGGTTGCTAGGCGGTTGCTAGGGTGTTCTGGGTGGTTGCTAGGGCGTTGCTAGGCGGTTGCTAAGATGTTCTGGGTGGTTGCTAGGGCGTTGCTGGGCGGTTGCTAAGGTGTTCTGGGTGGTTGCTAGGCGGTTGCTAAGGTATTCTGGGTGGTTGCTATGGTGTTGCTAGGCAGTTGGTAGTTGTCACAGATGGTTACTATGGAGTATTTATAGAGTTCTTAGCATGTTCTTAGCCTGATTTAGCACTTAGCTAATCACTATTAGCATGTAGCTATTCACTGCTAGCATGTGTAGCATGTTGGAAGTGCTGTTTGCTAGCATGAGTCAAAAGACCCAACCCCCATGTCTGTACGATGTTCTGATGCAGAGATATAGGTCTTGATATAAACGGTTGCTAGGGTACTCTGTTTGGTTGCTATGGAGTGGCTTGGCAGCATCCAATGATGATACTCCAAAAGCTCCTTGCCAGTATGAATGATATAAACCAACCCCCATGCCTCTATGACATTCAGATGTGAAGATATCCCTCTGTGGATTTGGGTTGCTAGGGGGCTTGATAATGGTTGCTAGGGCGTGGCTAGGAAGTAATGAAGGTGATTTGTGATTGGCTGTTGATGCCCTGAGTCAAACAAACCCACCCTCGTGTTTCTATGACAGTTCTATCCAAAGATATCCCTTTGATCTTTTTCAATGGAAGTCTATGGAATCAGTTGCTAAGGAGCTCTAAATGGTTGCTAGGGCGTGGCTTAATAGATTCACGATGATCCTGAGATAGTGATTGGTTGCCTGAGTAATTGAGCCCACCCCCTTGTCTCTGTGACACTGCGATCCAGAGCTGTGGTCAATACAAAATCCCTATGCAAGTTACCATAGTAGGAAAAACACATGCGTTTAATGGGACGTCCTTCCCTATAGTAAGTCAATGGGGAAATTTGGGCACCTCCTACACCCCAGGGGTACAACTTATACCCCATTGCGATGTATGTTCTGACAGAGCCTGCCAGCCTCTTCAAATGTGGTAAGTCACGAGTTTCTACGAAATCCTCGGTCTGAGCTATGAGTGGTCAAAGTTCGCCGCAATGTTAAGTCAATGGGATTTTTCGGCTACTTTTTCGGCCCCGGGGCGAACATCGTACACCCGATCCCTTAGAAGAGATATAGCACACCATTCCCGAATAGGACGCACGATTTGACGCCTCATTCGTGGGTCTAGGACAAACGGTGCGGGAGGAGTAGCGCGCCGAAATTTTGTCCGGAAGAAGAATAATAATAACTAGAATGTACATTTCCTGAAGAAAATGTGAGTGGTGCTTGCAGTGGCAAAACTCGGCACCCGGTAGATGCTACTGTGATGCAAAAGAGCCCATCCCCATGTCTGTACAATGTCGTGGAGCTGAGATATGGCTTATTCATGTGTTTGTACGGTTGCTAGGGTACTGAAAATGGTTGCTAGGGTGTGGCTGTACAGTTTATGGGGTGATATTTAAAGACCATTTGCCAGTCTGAGTCAAAAGAGCCCAACTCTGTATTTGTACAATGCTCTGGTGCTGAGATATGGCTTGTTAATGTTGATATACGGTTGCTAGGGTGCTGTAAATGGTTGCTGGGGCGTGGCTATGAAGTTGTTATGTCACTACTTATTGTCTGCTTGATAGGCCGAGTCAAAAGAGCCCTGCCTCAAGTCTCTATGACCTTCTGATCCGAATATATGATCTCACAAATGTTTGCCAATGTTAAGTCTATGGGAGTTTTTTCGGACGATTTTTCGGGGCCGAAAACAAACATCGTACACCCGATCGCTTAGAAAAGATATAGCACACCTCTCCTCAATAAGCCGGTCGATTTGACACCTCATTCGTGGGTCTACGACAAACGGTGCCGGAGGAGTAGCGCGCACCCGGTTGCTAGGTTGTGTATGCTGGTTTCTCACCCGAAACAAAAGAGCCCACCCCCATGTCTGTGCGATGTTCTGGTGCTGAGATATGGCTTATTCATGTGTTTGTACGGTTGCTAGGGTACTGAAAATGGTTGCTAGGGTGTGTTGAGGCGGATGCTAAGGTGTTCTGGGTGGTTGCTAGGCGGTTGCTAGGGTGTTCTGGGTGGTTGCTAGGGCGTTGCTATGCGGTTGCTAAGGTATTCTGGGTGGTTGCTAGGCGGTTGCTGGGGTGTTGCTAGGCGGTTGCTAGGGTATTCTGGGTGGTTGCTAGGGCGTTGCTAGGCAGTTGCTAAGGTATTCTGGGTGGTTGCTAGGCGGTTGCTAGGGTGTTCTGGTTGGTTGCTAGGGTGTTGCTAGGCGGTTGCTAGGCAGTTGCTAAGGTGTTCTGGGTGGTTGCTAGGGTGTTGCTAGGTGGTTGCTAGGTGGTTGCTAGGGTGTTCTGGGTGGTTGCTAGGCGGTTGCTAAGGTGTTCTGGGTGGTTGCTAGGGCGTTGCTAGGCGGTTGCTAAGGTGTTCTGGGTGGTTGCTAGGCGGTTGCTAAGGTATTCTGGGTGGTTGCTATGGTGTTGCTAGGCAGTTGGTAGTTGTCACAGATGGTTACTATGGAGTATTTATAGAGTTCTTAGCATGTTCTTAGCCTGATTTAGCACTTAGCTAATCACTATTAGCATGTAGCTATTCACTGCTAGCATGTGTAGCATGTTGGAAGTCCTGTTTGCTAGCATGAGTCAAAAGACCCAACCCCCATGTCTGTACGATGTTCTGATGCAGAGATATAGGTCTTGATAAACGGTTGCTAGGGTACTCTGTTTGGTTGCTATGGAGTGGCTTGGCAGCATCCAATGATGATACTCCAAAAGCTCCTTGCCAGTATGAATGATATAAACCAACCCCCATGCCTCTATGACATTCAGATGTGAAGATATCCCTCTGTGGATTTGGGTTGCTAGGGGGCTTGATAATGGTTGCTAGGGCGTGGCTAGGAAGTAATGAAGGTGATTTGTGATTGGCTGTTGATGCCCTGAGTCAAACAAACCCACCCTCGTGTTTCTATGAGACTTCTATCCAAAGATATCCCTTTGATCTTTTTCAATGGAAGTCTATGGGATCAGTTGCTAAGGAGCTCTAAATGGTTGCTAGGGCGTGGCTTGATAGCTTCACGATGATCCTGAGATAGTGATTGGTTGCCTGAGTAAATTGAGCCCACCCCCTTGTCTCTGTGACACTGTGATCCAGAGCTGTGGTCAATACAAAATCCCTATGCAAGTTACCATAGTAGGAAAAAAAACACATGCGCTTAATGGGCCTTCCCTCCCCATAGTAAGTCAATGGGGAAATTTGGGCCGCTCTTGCGCCCCAGGGGTACAACTTATACCCCATTGTGAGGTATGTTCTGACAGAGCCTGCCAGCCTCTTCAAATGTGGTAAGTCACGAGTTTCTACGAAATCCTCGCTCTGAGCTATGAGTGGTCAAAGTTCGCCGCAATGTTAAGTCAATGGGATTTTTCGGCTACTTTTTCGCCCCCGGGGCGAACATCGTACCCCCGATCCCTTAGAAGAGATATAGCACACCATTCCCGAATAGGACGCACGATTTGACGCCTCATTCGTGGGTCTATGACAAACGGTGCGGGAGGAGTAGCGCGCCGAAATTTTGTCCAGAAGAAGAAGAATAATAACTAGAATGTACATTTCCTGAAGAAAATGTGAGTGGTGCTTGCAGTGGCAAAACTCGGCACCCGGTTGCTAGGTTGTGTATGCTGGTTTCTCACCCGAAACAAAAGAGCCCACCCCCATGTCTGTGCGATGTTCTGGTGCTGAGATATGGCTTATTCATGTGTTTGTACGGTTGCTAGGGTACTGAAAATGGTTGCTAGGGTGTGTTGAGGCGGATGCTAGGGTGTTGCTATGCGGTTGCTAGGGTATTCTGGGTGGTTGCTAGGGCGTTGCTAGGCAGTTGCTAAGGTATTCTGGGTGGTTGCTAGGCGGTTGCTAGGGTGTTCTGGTTGGTTGCTAGGGTGTTGCTAGGCGGTTGCTAAGGTGTTCTGTGTGGTTGCTAGGCAGTTGCTAAGGTGTTCTGGGTGGTTGCTAGGGTGTTGCTAGGTGGTTGCTAAGGTGTTCTGGGTGGTTGCTAGGCGGTTGCTAGGGTATTCTGGGTGGTTGCTAGGCGGTTGCTAGGGTGTTCTGGTTGGTTGCTAGGGTGTTGCTAGGCGGTTGCTAAGGTGTTCTGTGTGGTTGCTAGGCAGTTGCTAAGGTGTTGCTAGGTGGTTGCTAAGGTGTTCTGGGTGGTTGCTAGGCGGTTGCTAGGGTGTTCTGGGTGGTTGCTAGGGCGTTGCTAGGCGGTTGCTAAGATGTTCTGGGTGGTTGCTAGGGCGTTGCTGGGCGGTTGCTAAGGTGTTCTGGGTGGTTGCTAGGCGGTTGCTAAGGTATTCTGGGTGGTTGCTATGGTGTTGCTAGGCAGTTGGTAGTTGTCACAGATGGTTACTATGGAGTATTTATAGAGTTCTTAGCATGTTCTTAGCCTGATTTAGCACTTAGCTAATCACTATTAGCATGTAGCTATTCACTGCTAGCATGTGTAGCATGTTGGAAGTGCTGTTTGCTAGCATGAGTCAAAAGACCCAACCCCCATGTCTGTACGATGTTCTGATGCAGAGATATAGGTCTTGATATAAACGGTTGCTAGGGTACTCTGTTTGGTTGCTATGGAGTGGCTTGGCAGCATCCAATGATGATACTCCAAAAGCTCCTTGCCAGTATGAATGATATAAACCAACCCCCATGCCTCTATGACATTCAGATGTGAAGATATCCCTCTGTGGATTTGGGTTGCTAGGGGGCTTGATAATGGTTGCTAGGGCGTGGCTAGGAAGTAATGAAGGTGATTTGTGATTGGCTGTTGATGCCCTGAGTCAAACAAACCCACCCTCGTGTTTCTATGACAGTTCTATCCAAAGATATCCCTTTGATCTTTTTCAATGGAAGTCTATGGAATCAGTTGCTAAGGAGCTCTAAATGGTTGCTAGGGCGTGGCTTAATAGATTCACGATGATCCTGAGATAGTGATTGGTTGCCTGAGTAATTGAGCCCACCCCCTTGTCTCTGTGACACTGCGATCCAGAGCTGTGGTCAATACAAAATCCCTATGCAAGTTACCATAGTAGGAAAAACACATGCGTTTAATGGGACGTCCTTCCCTATAGTAAGTCAATGGGGAAATTTGGGCACCTCCTACACCCCAGGGGTACAACTTATACCCCATTGCGATGTATGTTCTGACAGAGCCTGCCAGCCTCTTCAAATGTGGTAAGTCACGAGTTTCTACGAAATCCTCGGTCTGAGCTATGAGTGGTCAAAGTTCGCCGCAATGTTAAGTCAATGGGATTTTTCGGCTACTTTTTCGGCCCCGGGGCGAACATCGTACACCCGATCCCTTAGAAGAGATATAGCACACCATTCCCGAATAGGACGCACGATTTGACGCCTCATTCGTGGGTCTAGGACAAACGGTGCGGGAGGAGTAGCGCGCCGAAATTTTGTCCGGAAGAAGAATAATAATAATAAGTATGGAGAATAACAATAGTGATGCCTTGCTTCGCAAGCACCACTAATAATAATAATAAGTATGGAGAATAACAATAGTGATGCCTTGCTTCGCAAGCACCACTAATAATAAGTATGGAGAATAACAATAGTGATGCCTTGCTTCGCAAGCACCACTAATAATGGTTACTATGGAGTATTTATAGAGTTCTTAGCATGTTCTTAGCCTGATTTAGCACTTAGCTAATCACTATTAGCATGTAGCTATTCACTGCTAGCATGTGTAGCATGTTGGAAGTCCTGTTTGCTAGCATGAGTCAAAAGACCCAACCCCCATGTCTGTACGATGTTCTGATGCAGAGATATAGGTCTTGATAAACGGTTGCTAGGGTACTCTGTTTGGTTGCTATGGAGTGGCTTGGCAGCATCCAATGATGATACTCCAAAAGCTCCTTGCCAGTATGAATGATATAAACCAACCCCCATGCCTCTATGACATTCAGATGTGAAGATATCCCTCTGTGGATTTGGGTTGCTAGGGGGCTTGATAATGGTTGCTAGGGCGTGGCTAGGAAGTAATGAAGGTGATTTGTGATTGGCTGTTGATGCCCTGAGTCAAACAAACCCACCCTCGTGTTTCTATGACAGTTCTATCCAAAGATATCCCTTTGATCTTTTTCAATGGAAGTCTATGGGATCAGTTGCTAAGGAGCTCTAAATGGTTGCTAGGGCGTGGCTTGATAGCTTCACGATGATCCTGAGATAGTGATTGGTTGCCTGAGTAAATTGAGCCCACCCCCTTGTCTCTGTGACACTGTGATCCAGAGCTGTGGTCAATACAAAATCCCTATGCAAGTTACCATAGTAAGAAAAACACATGCGTTTCATGGGCCGTCCCTCCCCATAGTAAGTCAATGGGGAAATTTGGGCCG
Organism: Coreius guichenoti; assembly: GCA_039654105.1. Lineage (NCBI taxonomy): Eukaryota > Metazoa > Chordata > Actinopteri > Cypriniformes > Gobionidae > Coreius > Coreius guichenoti. The sequence goes on from CM077176.1 coordinate 1,760,243, forward strand.
CTCTTGCGCCCCAGGGGTACAACTTATACCCCATTGCGATGTATGTTCTGACAGAGCCTGCCAGCCTCTTCAAATGTGGTAAGTCACGAGTTTCTACGAAATCCTCTCTCAGAGTTATGAGTTGTCAAAGTTTGTCGCAATGCAAAGTCTATGGGACTTTTTCGGCTACTTTTTCGCCCCTCGGGCGAACATCGTACCCCCGATCCCTTAGAAGAGATATAGCACACCATTCCCGAATAATCCGCACGTTTTGACACCTCATTCGTGGGTCTAGGACAAACGGTGTGGGAGGAGTAGCGCGCCGAAATGTTGTGTGGAATAATAATAATAATAACTAGAATGTACATTTCCTGAAGAAAATGTGAGTGGTGCTTGCAGTGGCAAAACTCGGCACCCGGTTGCTAGGTTGTGTATGCTGGTTTCTCACCCGAAACAAAAGAGCCCACCCCCATGTCTGCGCGATGTTCTGGTGCTGAGATATGGCTTATTCATGTGTTTGTACGGTTGCTAGGGTACTGAAAATGGTTGCTAGGGTGTGTTGAGGCGGATGCTAAGGTGTTCTGGGTGGTTGCTAGGCGGTTGCTAGGGTGTTCTGGGTGGTTGCTAGGGCGTTGCTATGCGGTTGCTAAGGTATTCTGGGTGGTTGCTAGGCGGTTGCTAGGGTGTTGCTATGCGGTTGCTAGGGTATTCTGGGTGGTTGCTAGGGCGTTGCTAGGCAGTTGCTAAGGTATTCTGGGTGGTTGCTAGGCGGTTGCTAGGGTGTTCTGGGTGGTTGCTAGGGTGTTGCTAGGCGGTTGCTAAGGTGTTCTGTGTGGTTGCTAGGCAGTTGCTAAGGTGTTCTGGGTGGTTGCTAGGGCGTTGCTAGGTGGTTGCTAAGGTGTTCTGGGTGGTTGCTAGGGCGTTGCTAGGCGGTTGCTAAGGTGTTCTGGGTGGTTGCTAGGCGGTTGCTAAGGTGTTGCTATGCAGTTGCTAAGGTATTCTGGGTGGTTGCTAGGCGGTTGCTAGGGTGTTCTGGTTGGTTGCTAGGGTGTTGCTAGGCGGTTGCTAAGGTGTTCTGTGTGGTTGCTAGGCAGTTGCTAAGGTGTTCTGGGTGGTTGCTAGGGTGTTGCTAGGTGGTTGCTAAGGTGTTCTGGGTGGTTGCTAGGTGGTTGCTAGGGTGTTCTGGGTGGTTGCTAGGCGGTTGCTAAGGTCCTCAGGGTGGTTGCTAGGGTATGCTGGGTGGTTGCTAGGGCGTTGCTAGGCGGTTGCTGAGGTATTGTGGATTGTTGCTAGGGCGTTGCTAGGCGCTTGCTAGGGTGTTCTGGGTGGTTGCTAGGGCGTTGCTAGGCAGTTGCTAAGGTATTCTGGGTGGTTGCTAGGCAGTTGCTAAGGTGTTCTGGGTGGTTGCTAGGGTGTTGCTAGGCGGTTGCTAAGGTGTTCTGTGTGGTTGCTAGGCAGTTGCTAAGGTGTTCTGGGTGGTTGCTAGGGTGTTGCTAGGTGGTTGCTAAGGTGTTCTGGGTGGTTGCTAGGTGGTTGCTAGGGTGTTCTGGGTGGTTGCTAGGGCGTTGCTAGGTGGTTGCTAAGGTGTTCTGGGTGGTTGCTAGGGCGTTGCTAGGCGGTTGCTAAGGTGTTCTGGGTGGTTGCTAGGCGGTTGCTAAGGTGTTCTGGGTGGTTGCTAGGGTGTTGCTAGGCAGTTGCTAAGGTGTTCTGTGTGGTTGCTAGGCAGTTGCTAAGGTGTTGCTAGGTGGTTGCTAAGGTGTTCTGGGTGGTTGCTAGGCGGTTGCTAGGGTGTTCTGGGTGGTTGCTAGGGCGTTGCTAGGCAGTTGCTAAGATGTTCTGGGTGGTTGCTAGGGCGTTGCTGGGTGGTTGCTAGGCGGTTGCTAAGGTATTCTGGGTGGTTGCTATGGTGTTGCTAGGCAGTTGGTAGTTGTCACAGATGGTTACTATGGAGTATTTATAGAGTTCTTAGCATGTTCTTAGCCTGATTTAGCACTTAGCTAATCACTATTAGCATGTAGCTATTCACTGCTAGCATGTGTAGCATGTTGGAAGTCCTGTTTGCTAGCATGAGTCAAAAGACCCAACCCCCATGTCTGTACGATGTTCTGATGCAGAGATATAGGTCTTGATAAACGGTTGCTAGGGTACTCTGTTTGGTTGCTATGGAGTGGCTTGGCAGCATCCAATGATGATACTCCAAAAGCTCCTTGCCAGTATGAATGATATAAACCAACCCCCATGCCTCTATGACATTCAGATGTGAAGATATCCCTCTGTGGATTTGGGTTGCTAGGGGGCTTGATAATGGTTGCTAGGGCGTGGCTAGGAAGTAATGAAGGTGATTTGTGATTGGCTGTTGATGCCCTGAGTCAAACAAACCCACCCTCGTGTTTCTACGAGACTTCTATCCAAAGATATCCCTTTGATCTTTTTCAATGGAAGTCTATGGGATCAGTTGCTAAGGAGCTCTAAATGGTTGCTAGGGCGTGGCTTGATAGCTTCACGATGATCCTGAGATAGTGATTGGTTGCCTGAGTAAATTGAGCCCACCCCCTTGTCTCTGTGACACTGTGATCCAGAGCTGTGGTCAATACAAAATCCCTATGCAAGTTACCATAGTAAGAAAAACACATGCGTTTCATGGGCCGTCCCTCCCCATAGTAAGTCAATGGGGAAATTTGGGCCGCTCTTGCGCCCCAGGGGTACAACTTATACCCCATTGCGATGTATGTTCTGACAGAGCCTGCCAGCCTCTTCAAATGTGGTAAGTCACGAGTTTCTACGAAATCCTCTCTCAGAGTTATGAGTTGTCAAAGTTTGTCGCAATGCAAAGTCTATGGGACTTTTTCGGCTACTTTTTCGCCCCTCGGGCGAACATCGTACCCCCGATTCCTTAGAAGAGATATAGCACACCATTCCCGAATAATCCGCACGATTTGACGCCTCATTCATGGGTCTAGGACAAACGGTGTGGGAGGAGTAGCGCGCCGAAGTTTTGTCCAGAAGTAAGAATAATAATAATAATAATAAGTATGGAGAATAACAATAGTGATGCCTTGCTTCGCAAGCACCACTAATAAGTATGGAGAATAACAATAGTGATGCCTTGCTTCGCAAGCACCACTAATGAATAAAAAAACACTCAACACAATTACTAAAACTAATTAAAATTACAATGAAAAAAGAAAATATAAAAATAAAAACTGATTCAATATATTAATAAAAACTATAATAGTATCTCATTGTCTCATTGAAAACCTTCAAAATATAAATTTACAGACGCAAATAGATAAAGTGTAATAAAATAGGCATTTATTTGCATTAGTCTGAAAGTGAAGGAAGCAAAATAGCCCAAAATCTAAAAAATTTAAAAATACATTTAAATAAATTTAAAAAATGTAAATAAATCATGCACAAAAATTTCACAATGATTTTAAGATCAGACTGGAATAAAATCAAGCAGCTTTTTCCTAATGTTAGTGTTTTTCAGAACGATATGCAGATGTTTTGCTGGTGTTTTCCTCTAGTTTGTTAAGTGCACTTAATGAGTGATAATGTTTTCCTCCTCAGAAACTTTCTGCTCAAGTGCAAGAATCTCTGGCGAAGGCCAATGATGTTGCAATGGAAACGTTCTCTTCCATGAAGACAGTCCGGAGCTTCGCTAACGAGGACGGAGAAACCGAGAGGTACAGGAAGTGCTTAGAGGGCACGTACGCCCTCAACAAAGTGGAAGCCGCTGCTTATGCTGCCTCAACGTGGACCAATAGTGTGAGTTTTGTTGGTATACTTCACTATTCTATGCATTCTGTGTGCACACTATTAAGAGAATGTAGCAGAATATATACACAAATGTGACCCTGGACCACAAAACCAGTCATAAGGGTCAATTTTTGGAAATTGAGATTTATACATCATCTGAAAGCTGAATAAATAATGGCCGAGATACGACTATTTGAAAATCTGGAATCTGAGGGTGCAATAAAATCTAAATATTGAGAAAATCGCCTTTAAAGTTGTCCAAATGAAGTCCTTAGCAATGTATATTACTACTAATAATACATTTTTGATATATTTACGGTAGGAAATTTACAAAATATCTTCATGGAACATGATCTTAATATCCTAATGATTTTTGGCATAAAAGAAAAATGGATAATGTATTGTTGGCTATTGCCACAAATATACCCGTGAGACGCATGACTGGTTTTATGCTCCAGGGTCACAAATATATATGCAAAAATACACACACTACATTTCAAATGCATCCCGAAGTCAGTGTTTGAAATCATATGTGCATTTTTCAGATGTCCAGTCTGGCTTTGAAAGTCAGTATACTATACTATGGAGGACGGCTTGTGACAGGAAGTGATGTCAGTAGCGGTGATCTGGTGTCCTTTGTGCTGTATGAGCTTCAGTTCACATCAGCTATGGAGGTAATAAACTTCAGGAATGCCCTGGATCCGCTCGCAACAGCCTAGCATTGTTGTGGCGACTTTTCCGTGAGAAACCGTCATGTTTTCTTCTGCCGCTTCTGTCACAGGTACTGATGTCATACTGGCCGCAAGTGAAGAAGGCGGTCGGCGCTTCAGAAAAGATCTTTGAGTTTGTGGACCGAAAGCCTGATGTTCCTCCAGACGGATTTCTCACTCCTCAAACTCTAAACGGACACGTATGCTTCAAAAATATCACCTTTGCTTACCCGAAGCGACCGGACACAGACGTGCTGAAGGTATGCAGTGAAAAAGCTCCTATTATATTTCACAAAATTAAAAGAAAGCAATAATAAATTATGTTTTGCTCAAAGAAAATAACGGCTAATCGCAATTAATCGCATCTAACATAAAGTTTGTTAATATAAATATGTATGTGTATATACACTGATCAGGCATAACATTATGACCACTGACAGGTGACGTAAATAACACTGATTATCTCTTCATCACCTGTTAGTGGGTGGGATATATTAGGCAGCAAGTGAACATTTTGTCCTCAAAGTTGATGTGTTAGAAGCAGGAAAAATGGGCAAGCGTAAGGATTTGAGCGAGTTTGACAAGGGCCAAATTGTGATGGCTAGACGACTGGGTCAGAGCATCTCCAAAACTGCAGCTCTTGTGGGGTGTTCCCGGTCTGCAGTGGTCAGGATCTATCAAAAGTGCTCCAAGGAAGGAACAGTGGTGAACCGGCCACAGGGTCATGGGCGGCCAAGGCTCATTGATGCACGTGGGGAGCGAAGGCTGGCCCGTGTGGTCCGATCAAACAGACGAGCTACTGTAGCTCAAATTGCTCAAGAAGTTAATGCTGGTTCTGATAGAAAGGTGTCAGAATACACAGTGCATCGCAGTTTGTTGCGTATGGGGCTGCATAGCCGCAGACCAGTCAGGGTGCCCATGCTGACCCGTCCACCGCACACTTTCAGGGGTCTAGTGGAGTCCATGCCTCGACGGGTCAGGGCTGTTTTGACAGCAAAAGGGGGACCAACACAATATTAGGAAGGTGGTCATAATGTTATGCCTGATCGGTTTATATACACACGTATATTATATAAACACAAACTTTTATGTTAGATGCGATTCATCGCGATAAACCGATTTGACAGCACTAATTTATACACTTATAAATATTATATTTTACATAAGTGGCCAAAAGTGATCGGAGGGGATGTTTGTTTTTAATGACCCTACCAGTTCAGAAAATATTTTATATATTTTTTAAATATGTTAAATATAAAGGAAGAACAAAACCCTAAACTTGGTTAAGATATTTATCTGACAAAATTATTTGGCAAAAAAAAGGCAAACTACAGCTACAGGTTTTATTTTACTATGCAAAAAAATGCATAGAAAAACAAAAAGCATGCATTGACTACAACATAATCAGTTATTAATATTTCATTGGTTCTCTCTCGTTTTTGCATGTGTTCATAATTTCTGGCCGCACAATTTGTCATGTTTCATTGCGTTATTATCACAAATACAACAACTGACTCCTAGCACAAATACACAGTATGCTTACAAAATCTTTAACACATTTTTTGTCAGTTTTTCATAGGCTGGACATCACGTTTGGCCACTACTGTGTATTGAATTAATACATGTGTTGTTTGGTACTTCTAGACCGTTTCTCTTGAGCTGAAGCCAGGCCAGATCACGGCTCTAGTGGGTCCGTCAGGTTCTGGAAAAACCACTATTGTGAGTTTGCTGGAGAGATTTTACCAGCCTCAAAATGGGCAGATTTTATTGGACCAGAAACCACTGCAGGACTACAAGGACCAATATCTGCATGAGAAGGTAATCATACTAATAGCTCCATCTAAGTGAATATAAATAAAAGAGTATTCTTTGTTTGCTGACCTTGTTTAATCTCCACCCTCTCAGATTAGTGTGGTGTCACAGGAGCCCGTTCTGTTTGCTCGGTCTGTGCGGGAAAACATTGGATATGGCAAAGAAAACGCCTCGGATGAAGAAATACTCGCTGCTGCCAAGCTGGCCAATGCAGATGACTTCATCTCTAATTTACCTAAAGGATATGACACGGGTGAGTCTTTGCCATTGTTGCAGCTCCTCTCTTCCCAGTCTGTCAGTAACGCTCTGTTTAGTTCCTGTCTCTATGAAGCCCCTCCTTCTGAAAAGCACACTGTGCTCTGATTGGTCAGGCTGGAGCAATGTGTTGTGATTGGTGTTTGGGAAATGTCCCGCCCTTTACCATAACCGCCAGTTTCAAAACACTACTAACTAACTCAACCAGGCCCCGCCACTTTATTCTGCGTATTAATTATTTAAATGAGGAATATTGTGACGTGTTGGTTCCCGGAAGAAATCTCAAGACTACAATGGAGGCGTTTCAGGAGTTCAGAAACACTGACACTGATATAGAGAAGAACTGGAGCTTTTTCATGCTCAAACAGCAACATTACACACTAAAGACAGATGGTAAAAAGCATAATAGGACCTCTTTAATAGTACTTATAGTGAGAATATTTATCTAGATTGATTCCATGCAGTGTTATCTGATCTAAAGTTGGTTTAGAAAGTATCAGGTGGTGTTTTGTGTTCCTCAGATGCTGGAGAGAAGGGCGGTCAGGTTTCCGGAGGTCAGAAGCAGCGTATCGCCATCGCCAGAGCTCTGATTCAGAAACCGCAGATTCTGGTGCTGGATGATGCTACCAGCTCACTGGACACCGAGAGTGAACACCGGGTAAGATGCACACCTACTGATGCCATATCACCTTATTTTTAACGTAAGAGCCGCCATTTGTAACTCGAATGTGTCGAGGCTTCCAGTCTCATCCACTTCCAGTTACAAATTTGTCTCTTATAAAAACTGTTATTTGTTATCATATTATTAGGGGTTCAAGAACGTAGCGCTGAAACCCTATTGTAATTGTTAGGATTTTCAAAGATACAAGTGATCGGTCAGACCAAACCGTAAGTAGTTTAGACTTGAAACTTTGAGGGATGGTAGTACCCATCCCGTCTACAACGTCACCAAAGCTCGCCCCAATCGGCCTGACGGGGGCGCTACAGCGATCAAAAGTACGAACTCACTCATAACTCGCCCTGGCGAAATTTTCAGGTATTTTGGATTTTTTGAAAAACCTACTTTAGCGAAATAGTCCTCGGTTTTTCACCCAAACAGAACCAAACCAGTGCAGAAATATTCTTGTCAATAATTATCTAAAAGAGTCTAAATTTCGATTCACGTCCATGGCGGGACGCCAGAATGTTTGAAGTGGGCGTGGCCATTTGTACTAAAAAACGGCTGTCACTCTCGAACGGAATGAGTTCGTTTTACCAAACTCGGTACACCTGTGAACACTATCAGTCTGTGTTTGCACGAAAAAGAAGCCGCGACTGGCCACTTGGTGGCGCTATAAAATGAAAAAGCATGAAAACGGCTATAAGCTATGCAATAGTCAGTCCGATTGACTGTCTTGGTCCAAGGTGGCGTGATTGCCTATGAAGACGTTCGCGTATCTCGAAAAACGCTGTCGCGCCCGTGGGCATGGTCACTTTTACTAAAACAGCTATCACTCTTGAACGGAATGAATTTCACCATATCCACCTTATTTTTAACGCAAGACCAACGCGGCCATTTGTAACTCAAATGTGTTGATGCTTCCAGTCTCATTCGCTTCCAGTTACAGATCTGTCTGTTATAAAAACTGTTACTTGTTATCATATTATTAGGGGTACAAGGGGGTAGCACTGAAACCCTATTGTAATTGTTAGGATCTTCAAAGATAAAAGTGATCGGGCAGATCAAACCGTAAGTCGTTGAGACTTGAAACTTTGAGGGATGGTAGTACCCATCCCGTCTACAACGTCACCAAATCTCAACTCGATCAGCCTGACGATGGCGCTACAGCGATCAAAAGTACAAAATTGCTCATAACTCACCCTGGCGAAATTATCATGTATTTTGGATTTTTTGAAAAACCTACTTTAGCGAAATAGTCCTCGTTTTTTTACCCAAACAGAACAAAACCAGTGCAGAAATATTCTTGTCAATAATTTTCTAAAAAAGTCTAAATTTCAATTCATGTCCGCGACGGGACGCCAGAACGTTTGAAGTGGGCATGGCCACTTTTACTAAAACGGCTTTCACTCTCGAACGGAATGAGACAATTTCACCAAACTTGGTACACCTATGAACGGGCTCAGTCTGTGTTTGCTTGAAAAAGGACACCGCAACTGGCCATTTGATGGTGCTATAAAATGAAAAAGCAATAAAATGGCTATAGTTATGCAACAGTCAGTCCGATTGACTTGAAAACTGGCATGCGGTGTCTTGGTCCAAGGTGCCGTGATTGTCTATGATGACGTTTGCATACCTCGAAAAACACGGTGTTGGCCAATAAAGTTTGAGCACCTGTCGGTTAATGGAGGTCGTTCAGAATGAAACTCGCTGGGCCTGTTTGACTCGCGTTCCTAGAAGCCTGTGAGAAATTAGAAAGATATCTGCCAAGATATCTGATAGAACTTCTCATTCTGAGCAACTTTGCCTCAAGAACCTCTGCTGTCAATCAAAACCTACTTTTGCGAACCAGTCCTAGGTTTTTCGCTCAGCCCTTAATTAAACCACTGCAGCACAACTCTAGGAAACTAGAGGACTCTCTAGGTTAATAATTTTCAACAAAAATGTAGAACTTTACCCTTTAGATATAGCTATAACAGGGTCATTTAAAAATGGGCGTGGCAAAACATACCGAAAAGCCAATAAATCTTAAACGAAAACTCCAAACCTCACAAAATCTGGTGAGCACATGCAACATATGATTCTAAACAAGCATGCCAATTTTTATGGAGATCGGACCATAAGTGCCACTATAACCGTTAAAAACCATATTTTTCTCATAATAAAAACGGTTTGTTTGAAGATTCTTTCCGAGAGCCTGCTCTGCTCTGATTGGTCAGATGGCTTAGTCTGTTGTGATTGGTCGACTGTTTACAGAAATGGCCATTAGCTAACAGGAAGTAAGAATGGAATTACTGACGGCTGGTTTCAGCAGTTCAGAATCGATTCTTTCTTTTAGGAGACAGTAACTTTATTTGTCGTGCATTTTGATCTTTAAAACTTTGCCGACCTTTTACATTCACCAACAGTTATATTGCACACTGCATGAAAGGGAATATTCGACAATGCGTATTAGGGGCACTTTAAAAACACTGAGATATTCAAAGATTGTGAATGTTATTATTGCCCAGCCCTTTGTGTCTTTGATTGGTGGCTGATTTGACCCTGATCTTGAGTTCTCATCCACTTCCTCTTCTCTCAGGTGTACAGCGCTCTGAGGAAGGAGCTGAAGAGCTGCACGGTTCTGCTCATCACTCACAGACTGAGCGGCGTGGAGAACGCAGATCACATCATCTTCCTCCGAGAAGGGGAAGTGGTCGAGGAGGGCAACCATCACCAACTGCTGGCCAAACAGGGATACTACGCAGAGTTCGCCAAACAACAGAATACGGCAATCCATCGCAACAACGCAGAAGACGTTATAGACACCGACCATTGATCTACATCAGCTATCATGTGATATCAGCACAAATCAGATTTTTTTTCTCCAGTAGTACATATTTCTCAGCTGTTCACATATGTAAATGGTGCTAGTTTTTTTAAATTAGGTGTAAATATCACAAAAAAACGCGAGAAAAGATATGGGTGAATCTCACTAAAATATGTCCAGGTTTCGCCCCCAAATATAGAAAACTTATTTTTAACCCATTTTGGGAATCGTTAACATTTTTGTCATTGTGACTTATTTTTCCCCAATTGACGTTAATATAATATGTTTTACTTTTAAGCTTTTGAGCGTAATTCTCATTAGTGATTCTCATTATGTACACAGAATGAATGCAAAATGCATAAAGTGCACAAAAACGAACTACTGCACACATATTATATTTCATAGTGTTCTCAAGAGTATCCATTGGACATGTATTATATTTCCCTTTTATTATGTAATGCATAGTTAAATTGCACAGGTGTATTTTAAGTCGCACTAAACCGTTTTTAAAAATTAGTTTACATGATTTACATCAGGATAAACTAAATGTAAATATTTTTTTAAATGTAAATGGCTAACATATCTAAATTATATATATATATTTGATATTTATTTAATATATTATAATAATGTAATATATATATATATAATTTAAATTGTTAGCAATTTACATTTGAAAAAAAAAAAAAAAAAAAAAAATATATATATATATATATATATATATATATATAATATAAATACAGTAGGAAGCAAAAGTGATGTCCGGAGGGGATATTTTGTTTTTAACTCTGTTTTGACTCTGCAAGTTTAATGAAACTTCTAATATTAATATGTAAACTTCAAAATATGAAGTATTTTAGATTTTTAAACAAACAAAAACACTAAATTTGGTTAAGGTATTTATTATTAGGCAAAAATTATTTGGGAAAAGGGCAAACTGCAGCGACAGGTTTTATATTACTATGTAAAAACATGCATACAAACACAAAAAACATGCATTGACTACAACATAATCGGTTATTAATATTTCGTTGGTTCTCTTGTTTTTGCATAGTTCATAATAAAAATTATGTTGCACAATTTGACGTTCACTTTTGGCTACTACTGTAAATATATAATTTAATTGTCATGAAAATAATGTGGGGGGGGGGTATTTTTTCTTTAAACAAAGCATAATTTATTTTTTCCTTTTTATTTCTGGATAAAATGAATCTGTTCTTGACATGTTTCAGGAGAGTCACCCATACTCCGTTAACCAGGGCTAGTAAATCCCATTAATACATATTCCCAGCACTCAAACCATATCTGTTTTTTTTATGGTTATGATTTTTTGTGTTGCTTTATAAATGATAGTTATGCAAAGCAGTTTTTTCCTGTGGTTGATATATGTCCATGTTGTAAATAAACGTGATTTATAACTTTCATTAATGTCATTTTAAAACATTATTTAAGTTGTTTCATGTTGATTAAAAAATCATGGCCGTTATATGTCTACCGATAATTATTTATTAATAAAAAAAATTATCTTGGAAATTGAGTGTTAGGAGTGCAAATATGTGCTTATGACAATTTCATATCTTTTAAAATATGTTAAAGGATATAAAATGTTTTAATAATTTAATCATGCTTTCACTGTAGAAGTATAATTAACATGCTAAATATGTAATATAGTAGGTCTGCTCAAAAACTTATTAAAACATTAATATTGTTATTTAATTATTGATTATTTAGTCATCCACTCAAAATCCTCACTAGATGGTAACCGTGAGTCATACATAAACTCCCTCAAACTACGCTGTGCCATATATGGGCGTGTCTCGTGCCTGACCGGCGTGAAACTCAGCCAATAAGAACGAGGCTTCAGAGGCGGGACGAATTCTGATTGGCCATTGGCGTTCTTATATAAAAACACAGGAGCGGAAATTGAAAGGCGCCATTTGCTAGTTGGACGGCGCGGGGAAGCTCAAGCATAAGGAGTTAAATAACAATAAAACGGGGGCGAAAACGCAGGATTCCGCGACGCAAAACAATCGCGATCCACCCGAATGGAGGCAGCCATCAACCCGTCTCTTGACAGGTAGTATTGGCGCGCCTTCGGAGCCTGTAAACTAATCCTGTGTATGTCTTTAATCACAAAGGATGTGGAAAAGGGAAGGAAGCGTTTGTTTACAAGTTCATTTTCCTTCTTAAATGGGAATGTATCTCATGGTGGATGTTAAAACGGCTTTGCATCTTTTTAAATGAGTTCCAGCCGTTAGAATAATAGAATGCAGCGAGCATCTCTGTGTTGTGGGTCTGTACTGCATCATTTCTCTCCGCCATCTTCAGCATTTAAAGGGCCAGACACACATCAGTGCAGTGTGAATGAATGAATGGATGGATGGATGGTGTTTGAGCTGGTATTAATCGCGACTCTGTGTGTTTGTAGGGAGGGCTGGGGGATTCATGTGTCCTGAGCTGATTGGGCATGAATGCACTGAACACTTGTTTACAAACAGAGGATAGGCGGGACAGACCGAATGTCATTTACTGTATATATTCTCTTACAATAACAGTGTGTTGTGCTGTACTATGATGATTTTTTTCTTCATGCTAATGCACCATCGTTTCCCGCATCAGATGAATTGTTATTGAATTAATAATAATGTGTCAGTAATTATTTCATACATTTTCTTAATGGCCCTATCCACTGCATGGGTTTTAATGCCTTTGATAAATGCTTGACATTTTATGCCACTGTTTTCCAGTAAAAATGTGTTCATGTGTTAAATATGTATGTGTGTGTGTGTGTATATGTATGTATGTATGTATGAATGTAATATGCATCACAACTGTTTTCAACATTGATAATAGTAAATGTTAATTAAATCGGTCATTCACTTGTCCGAGTAAAAAATGTGCTTGTTCTGAAATTTTTTTTAAATTATTATTTTTTTATATAAATATAACTTATTCTGAAGCAATATTCGCATCACTCAGCTTTGGCATATTTAAATCTGCATACTTGTAATATTTATACCTCTTATAAGGGCATTTTACCCACAATTTTATTAAAGTATGATTCATCTTTAATTTTAAATTCTTAAATTTAAGCAATAAGTTAAATTAGAATAATAAGACACTATAGGGCTGTTACCAATCAAATTAAATAATTTACATTGAAGAATTACAACTGCATTAAATAATGTTGAGATTGTTTTAAATACTTTTTGAATATACAAACAAGAAATGTGGTTCTGCTGTGATCTTTGTTTTTTTGTTTTTCGCTGCTGAAATAGAACAGAAAACAGTCAATATTGCGTCTAAAATTTAATATTAATATTAATTGTTTATTGAGCTGTCATATGAAATCAGTCACGTTTGAAGTCGTGATGGTATTCAGCGCTCTTGGCCGTGTGATGTTGCTTAACTGTATCGTATGATATAAATATAAAAACTCTGCACTTTGTTTCTTTGTCTGCCGCGCTCATTTGTTTCCATTTCTCGTCAGTACATTATACATTATTATTCATTAATCGCCACTTATACTAAATGAATGCAGAATCATTCTCATGTTTTGGTG